>KV014925.1:103526-119620 GCA_001598015.1 Dorcoceras hygrometricum | reverse complement strand
TCATGGGGCGATGTTGCTAGACGCTTTACCATGATCCGTTGGGTAGGTCCGGAATTGTGATTCCGGAGTCACAATGGTTGTGGGCCCACGGCTAGCTGTATCCCTGAACCATTGAGGGTCACACAAGTACTGGATTCGAAACTCCCACACGGATACTCAGCTCAATGTGTTGAGCAAGAGAAGAGGATTTCGGGAAGTATGACTTCCTGAAAGTCAACAGGGGTCAAACCGGGGTTTGACTCTGTTGAAGGGCAAAACGCTCATTTTGCTATTTAGGGTTAGATGATCTGAAAAATTGTTTTTCACATCATAACATTCAGTTTTGGAAACTGAGTCGATCGGTCCGATCTGATTGGCGATCGGAGTTACGATGAAGTCGCAGCGATTTATATCGTCATTTGGACTCGGGCCCGTTGGACCGGCCCAAGTCCAACTTTAAGTCTATATATGTCTAGACTTAATTAAGAGACTACATAACAACACAATTAATAAAAACCCTAGACTAAAACCCTAATCACCACCGCCCACTTCTCCTCTCCAAGCGCCGCCGCCGCCGCCCGCCGTGCGCCGCCGCCGCCCGCCGCCGATCGTCGCCGGAAATTCGTTCCGGCCAGTTCGACGTGGAGAATCCGATCGTGCTGATCTCGTCAGGACTTCTAGTGCAGTCTGACGAAGGAGCCTCGAGTCTGGTCGTGGACCGGATTGACGAATCTACCGCAATCAACCGAGAAGCGCCGGGTTCTTGAAACACCGGTTGGAGCCAGGCACAAGTGCCAGACAGGTGACCTGCTAAACACCCTATGTATGTTGATACATTTGTTTGATTTGATTATTCGTATTGATCGCATCCCGGTAATTTTTGTTCTTCCGCTGCCTGCCGGGGTGCGGATCCGGATCCAACCCAACAGGGGAGCGCCCAATTTGTTTGTGAAGAAGAAGTATGGCTCAATGCGGATGTGCATTGATTTTCGCGAGTTGAACAAAGCCACTGTGAAGAACAAGTACCCGTTGCCGAGAATCGATGATCTGTTTGATCAGTTGCAAGGTTCTGCGCTGTATTCAAAGATTGACCTTCGTTCAGGGTACCATCAGCTGAGAGTGAGAGAACAAGATGTCGCGAAGACTGCTTTTCGTACCAGGTACGGGCATTTCGAGTTTCTGGTGATTCTGTTTGGATTGACTAATTCCCCTGCAGTCTTTATGGATTTGATGAACCGAGTTTTCCGTGAGTTTATCGATCAGTTTTTGATCATGTTCATCGACGACATCTTGGTTTATTCGAAGACTCCGAGGGAGCATAAAGAGCACTTGGGAATGGTTCTTCAGAGATTGATAGAGCAGCAGTTGTATGCGAAATTTTCCAAGTGCGAGTTTTGGTTAGATTGCGTGGTATTTCTGGGTCATGTCATTTCATCCGAGGGTATTTCTGTGGATCCCAGTAAGGTTGATGCTGTTCTGAACTGGGAGCGTCCCAGAAATGTGTCTGAGATTCGCAGTTTCTTGGGTCTGGCTGGCTATTACCGTCGTTTCATCAAGGGATTCTCTAGTATAGCAAAGCCGATGACTCAATTGACCCAGAAGGATAAGAGGTTTGTGGGTCTGAGCAATGCGATAATGCCTTTCAACTGCTCAAGGAAAAATTGACTACTGCGCCTGTGTTGGCTCTGCCGTCCGGAATAGGTGGATTCGTTGTTTGCTCTGACGCTTTGCTTAATGGATTGGGTTGTGTTTTGATGCAGAATGGTCGAGTCATTGCGTATGCCTCGCGGCAGTTGAAACCGCACGAGACTCGTTACCCAGTCCATGATTTGGAGTTAGCAGCGGTGGTCTTTGCGTTGAAGATCTGGCGTCACTACCTGTATGGCGAGCAGTTTGTGGTGTACTCGAACCACAAGAGTTTGCAGTATCTGTTTTCGCAGCCTTACTTGAACATGAGACAACATCGATGGATGGAGCTGCTAAAGGACTTTGACTGTGAGATCAAGTACCAGCCTGAGAAGTCTAACGTATTGGCCGATTCTTTGAGCATGAAGGCTAGTGAGATGCTTGCGTCGTTGTACATCTCTAAGGATCAGGAGCATCTTAACACTACGGGTTGGAGATTCTACCCGACTGAGGATTGCGTTGTGGTTTCATCTTTCCAAGTGGAGCCACAAATTGTTTCGAGTATTCGAGCAGCTCAGAGAACTGATCCGTCTATCCACGAGTTGAAGTTAAAGGTTAGGGCTGGCGAACTTGAAGATTATTTTGTCTCTTTCGATGGTTGTTTGCATTTCCGGGGCAGGTTGGTTGTGCCCAATTTGATTGATTTGAAGGAGGAGATCCTTCGAGAAGTGCACTGTAGCAGACATAGTGTTCATCCTGGTGCACGGAAGATGTACCATGCTTTGAAGCCGCACTTTTGGTGGGCTGGCATAAAGAGCGATGTTGCTGGTTTTTTCGCTCGTTGTTTGAACTTTCAGATGGTAAAGGCCGAAAGGATGAGACCTGGTGGTCTGTTGCAGAGTTTGGAAGTGCCCCAATGGAATTGGGAGCACATTGCTATGGATTTTATGACGCATCTGCCTCGTTCCAGCAGAGGATGCGATGCTATTTGGGTGGTTATATACTGACTGTCGAAGTCTGCACATTTTATTCCCTATGGGATGACCTTCTCGTTGAAGAAGATGGCGAAACTGTACGTTGATTTTGTGGTTAGACTGCACGATGTGCCTGTTTCGATCGTTTCTGACCGAGATACGAGGTTTACTTCCAGGTTTTGGAAGAGTTTGCAAACATCTTTGGGTACCAGATTGGCTATGAGCACAGCATATCACCCCCAGACAGATGGCCAATCTGAGCGCACTATCCAGACGTTGGAGGATATGTTGCGAGCTGTTGTGTTGGATTTCGTAGGTAGCTGGCAAGATGCGTTGTCTTTGGTTGAGTTTTCGTACAATAATAACTATCAGGTGACGATTGGCATGGAGCCTTTTGAGGCTTTGTATGGCATAAAGTGCAGATCGCCGGTATGTTGGGAAGAAGTGGGGGAGAAGCAGCTATCTGCCCCAGATTTTGTGCAGCAAATGAAAGATCATGTGTATCTTATTAGACAGCTGATGAAAGCTGCCCAGGATCACCAAGCCAGTTATGCGAATAAGAGACGTCGACCTCTTGAGTTTCAGGTTGGTGATCGTGTATTTCTCAAAGTTTCTCCGTTTCGCAGTGTGATGCGCTTTGGACGCAAGGGGAAGTTAGCTCCTCGTTACGTCGGACCGTATGAGATTGTTGAGAGGATTGGCCCTTTAGCATATCGGCTGTTGTTGCCGCCCGAGTTGTCTTCTCTACATGATGTCTTTCATATTTTCATGTTGAGGAAGTATGAGCCAGACCGTCTCATGTGCTTAGGACTGACGAGGTTGAGCTAGATCAGTAGTTGAGTTATCAGGAATATCCTTTGCAAATCCTTAGCAGAAAAGAGAAAAAATTGAGGAATAAAACCATTCAGTTGGTGATGGTGCAGTGGAGCAAACATGGCAGGGAAGAAGCTACCTGGGAACTAGAAGAAAAGATGCAGCGCGAGTGGCCGCATCTGTTTGAGTAGCTGTTGAGCTAAATTTCCAGTATTTTGTAGCTTTTGGTTGTATTTTTCCCTAGTTGTTGTTGATTGTTTGCTCAGTTATCTCGAATTATTGGCCTGTGTTAGGCGAGTTTTAGTTTTTTCTTGCTGATGTTGAGTTGTATTTCAGAATTGCTGTTTGATTTCGGGGAAGAAATCCTTTTTAGTGGGGGAGAAATGTGAGACCTGGAATTGTATAAGATTAATTTTGGTTGGCATTTTCGGGTCAGATTTCATATTTTAAGCAATTATTGAAGTTTTCGTAATTTTGATATTTTTGGGTAAAAGCTGGTTTTGTGGTAAAAGATGGTCGGTGGCGAAAACTAGTCGCAGCGTGTAATTGTATCGCGGGAGATCAACGCCGTCGTTTTAGTGAAATCTGGACGCGTTGTGTCTAGTGAAAGCTGGTAGCGTGTTTGTATCCAGCTGCTGCTTTATTTCGTGTATTGAGGGCAAAACGACAGCGTGTAGTTATGTTGGTGCGACGCCGTTTTGAATGTTGCGCCTGGTACCAGCTATGAGGAGTGTTGCGTCTGGATGACCAGCCGAGAGTAGATGTCAATGCAGGTCAATGCTCCTGTAGCTTGCGTCTGGTTGTCCAGCTGCTGGTGTGCGAGAGTTAGAGACCGGATTTGATGACGTGGCGATGCGACGCCATTTTAATTAGTTGCAACGCAGCGTTTTGATGTAACGTCTGGTTCCAGCTTTTGTATTATGAATCAGTCACAGGAAGGGACCAGCGTTTGATTAGTAAGGCATCCAGTCGTCTGGTTGTACAGCTTTTGGTTGAGCACCAGTCGTAGGTAGTGTCCTACGACGTCGTTTTGTGTGTTTGAGATTATGCTTGCGGGGTTCGACCAGCCGATGGTTTGTTGGTGCCTGCTGGTTATGTCTATGGACTTTTAAATCAGATTTCAGCAGCTACGGGATTTATATATAGGAAGACTTGGTCTTCGATTGAGACATCAGATCCCATACTTAGATTAATTTCCCGACATTCGTCCTTTGTTTCTCGAACCCTAGAGCACTGTTGAGCTTTTCTGGTGAATTCCCATCTTTGCTGGCCGTTGTTTGGTTCGTGCGAGGTATAGTTGGACTCCTCTCGAGTAGCTCTTCCATCCTATACCATTCTTGGAGGAGGTTGTTGGCTAGAGCGAGATTGCAAAGTTGCTGCCTTCGGCCGTGTGTTGTGTCGTTGAGGTAGAACTTCGAATTGTTGATGAGATCTTAGTATTAGCCTTTGTTTAAGTTTCCTGTTTAGTTGTATGGGTTGAATTGTTGCTGGTTGAGCGTGGCTCCCAGCCGTGAGCTTCTGATAGCATCCCTGAGAATTATGCTTCGTTGTTTAGCAGGTTTTTAACCGGATTTCTCGGGATTTCTTTGTGGTAATTGTTGAGCAGAATTGAGGTACGGATTTGAGCTTATAAACCAGCGTGTTTCTGGCTTGGATGAATTGTAGTTGCTGGTGTATGGATCGTGCCTGATTGTTGTCCTGGTTGAGGACTGTGTATGCTATTGTGTTTTATTGTTGTGTTGCATATGTTTATATTCTTGTATTCCAGCATGTTGCATACACGCATGACATTCCATTTCAGTTGTTACAGCCTTTGTTCGTTGTTGTTGTTCTGTTTTCTTACCAGGATGCGAGAGCGAGCGGTGATTCCGCACTCTCATTTCCCCTATGCGCCGAGTGGCTAACTATCACAGTTCATAGGTTGGGTTGTTGATGCATCTGGTAAGGGTGGGCGAGTAGGGGTGATTGGGTAGCACCCACATGTCCTACACTCACCGTGGCCACATATTTCGTTGCAGATTTCCGTTGAGCTGTGCATTGAGTTCTTTGGCTCCCTTCCTTGGTTGTAGCCTGTTCTGTTTTCTTACCAGGATGCGAGAGCGAGCGGTGATTCCGCACTCTCATTTCCCCTATGCGCCGAGTGGCTAACTATCACAGTTCATAGGTTGGGTTGTTGATGCATCTGGTAAGGGTGGGCGAGTAGGGGTGATTGGGTAGCACCCACATGTCCTACACTCACCGTGGCCACATATTTCGTTGCAGATTTCCGTTGAGCTGTGCATTGAGTTCTTTGGCTCCCTTCCTTGGTTGTAGCCTTCGGTTGTTGTCACGTATTCTCATGCATAGCATATGCATTTATTCATGTTGTTTACTGTTGTTTATAGTTGCTCTCCATACTGGGGTTTGACCCCATGTCCCTCGAGGGCTTGGTTTGTTTTCCTTGCTTGTTGTGTTGTCCAGGTTACTCAGCT
This sequence comes from Dorcoceras hygrometricum, assembly GCA_001598015.1. Classification (NCBI taxonomy): domain Eukaryota; kingdom Viridiplantae; phylum Streptophyta; class Magnoliopsida; order Lamiales; family Gesneriaceae; genus Dorcoceras; species Dorcoceras hygrometricum. The sequence continues at coordinate 113,757 of KV014925.1, read as the reverse complement.
GGTCGTGGAGCTAGCCCAGCTGGAGGTGCCCCAGGAGGTAGTTAGAGTATCCCAGTAGCGTATAGAATATTTATATGTTTCGGTCCAGTTAGCCGGGGAGATGCCCTGTGCTTCGTTGGTGTATTTGATTGTTGGAGTCTGATACTTGTTTTATGCTATACTGTTATTTTTGTGGTGATTTTCGTAAACTGGGATTCTAGTTTGAGTATCGTGCTTAAATTATGTTGTTTTAAATCGTCAGACCAAAAACGAAAATTTTACCCGCTTTTTGATAGCTTCCGCATGTGTTTTGGTGTTTTTACTCTGATTAGAGCACGAGGCTTGACATTCCTCCCCCACTAAAACAGGATTTCGTCCTCGAAATCAAACAACAATTCTGGATCAAGAGTTCAAGATAACTGGGAAAACAAACATAAGCAAACATCTACCGGGAAACAACAAGAAACAACTAGCTACTGGAATCTGATACCACTGTTACTCAAACAGATGTGGCCACTCACGCTGCATCTTCTCTTCCAGTTCCCATGTAGCTTATTCTCTACTTTGTTTGCTCCACTGAACCATCACCAAAGGAATAGTCTTATTCCTTAGCTGCTTCTCCTTTCTATCCAGGATCTGCAAGGGATACAACATAACTCAAAGTCCGATCTAGCTCCACCTCGTCAGTTTTCAACACATGCGATGGATCTGGCTCATACTTCCTCAACATAGACACATGAAAAACATCATGTAAGGAAGACAGATCTGGCGGAAACAACAGCCGATAAGCCAAAGGACCAATTCTCTCAACAATCTCATATGGTCCAACATAACGAGGAGCTAACTTTCCCTTGAGACCAAATCTCATAACACTGCGGAAAGGAGAAACTTTCAAGAAAACTTGATCACCAACCTGAAATTCCAAAGGCCTACGCCTCTTGTTAGCATAACTGGCTTGCCGATCTTGTGCAGCTTTCATTCGCTGGCGAATCAGATCCACCTGATCTCTCATATGCTTCACAAATTCTGGAGAAGACAGCTGCTTCTCCCCCACTTCTTCTCAACAGATAGGCGATCTGCACTTCCTGCCATACAAGGCTTCAAATGGTGCCATACCAATTGTGACATGATAGCTATTATTATAGGAAAACTCAACCAATTACAACGAATCTTTCCAGCTACCACTAAAATCCATTACAATAGCTCTCAACATATCCTCTAAAATGTGGATAGTTATCTCAGATTGGTCATCTGGGGATGATACGCTGTGCTCATAGCCAATCTAGTACCCAATGCTGTTTGCAAACTCTTCCAAAACCTAGAAGTAAACCTCAGATCATGATCTGAAATGATAGAAACCGGCACACCATGCAAACGCACCACGAAATCTATGTACAGCTTCGTCATTTTATTCAAAGAATAGGTCATGTTGTAGGGAATGAAGTGCGTAGACTTCGACAACCTGTCTATAACAACCCAAACTACATCACAACCTCTGCTGAACGAGGCAAATGCGTCACAAAATCCATAGCTATGTGCTCCCAATTCCATTGAGGCACCTCTAAGCTTTGCAATAAACCACCAGGTCTCATCCTTTTAACCTTGACTTGATGACAATTCAGACACGGGCTACAAAATCAGCAACATCACTCTTCAAACCTGCCCACCAGTAATGCTGCTTCAAGGCATGATACATCTTCCTTGCACCAGGATGGACACTGTGTCTACTACAGTGCGCTTCTCTTAAGATCTTTTCCTTCAAGTCAATCAGATTCGGCACTATCAATCTGCCACGAAATCTCAAACAACCATCGGACAAGACAGTGTAATTATCCAACTGTCCAGCTCTAACCTTCAGCTTCAACTCATGAATAGACGGATCAGTCCTCTGAGCTTCTCTAATGCTCTTAACAATCTGTGGCTCAACTTGAAAAGAAGACACCATAACATAATCCTCAGCTGGGTAAAACCGCCAACCAGTAGTGCTTAGATGCTCATGGACCTTCGAAATCTGCATCGAAGCCAACATCGCCACTTGAGCCTTTCTTCTCAATGCATCAGCAACTACATTCATCTTCCCAGGCTAATATTGGATCTCACAATCAAAATCCTTTAGCAGCTCCATCCATCTACGCTGTCTCATGTTCAAATATGACTGAGAAAAGAGATACTGAAGACTCTTATGGTCAGAATACACCACGAACTGCTCGCCATACAGATAGTGGCGCCAAATCTTCAAAGCAAAGACCACTGCTGCCAACTCCAAATCATGAACTGGGTAACGAGTCTCATGCGGTTTCAACTGACGAGAGGCATAAGCAATGACTCGACCATTCTGCATCAACACACAACCCAATCCATTCAAGGAAGCATCCCCACAAACCACAAAACCACATGAATCACACGGCATAGCCAACACAGGCGCTGAAGTTATCTTCTCTTTGAGCAACTAGAAACTGTTCTCGCACTGCTCAGTCCAAACAAATCTCTTGTCTTTCTGAGTCAACTACGTCATTAGCTTAGCTATACTAGAGAATCCCTCCATAAAACTCCGACAATAGCCAGCCAAACCCAAGAAACTACGAATCTCATCAACATTCTTGGGACTCTCCCAGTTAACAACTGCCTCTACCTTACTGGGATCCACAGAAATACCTTCCACAGAAATGACATGACCCAGAAACACAAGTCGATCCAACCAAAACTCGCACTTGGAGAACTTAGCATACAGCTGCGAGTCACGAAGAGTTTTGAGAACCAGTCTCAGATGCTCTTTGTGCTGCATCGGAGTCTTCGAGTACACCAAAATGTCATCGATAAACAAAATCACAAACTGATCGATGAACTCTCGAAAGATTTGATTCATCAGGTCCATGAAAATTGCGGGGGCATTCGTCAATCCAAAAGGCTATTGATTTTTGAGTATTACGGGCATGGAGCATGTTTTTCGTCAAAAGCGAACATATTGCTCTCGAATGCGCAGCTGATGGAACGCAGATCGATCTTAGAAAACACAGCCGAACCCTGAAGCTGATCAAACAAGTCATCGATCCTCGGCAAAGGGTACTTATTCTTCACTGTCTCCTTATTCAACTGTCTAAAATCGATGCACATCCTCATCGACCCATCCTTCTTCTTTACAAACAAGATAGACGCTCCCCACGGGGACATACTAGGCCTAATGAATCCCTTCTCCAGCAAGTCGCTAAGCTGAACCTTAAGCTCCCTCAACTCGGCAGGCGCTAAATGATACGGGGCTCTCGAGATAGGAGCTGTACCAGGTTCCAACTCAATGCTGAAATCCTTCTCCCTCTTCAGAGAAAAACCAGGAATCTCCTCCGGAAACACATCCGGGAAATTGCGTACAACGGGAACATCACTAATCTATATGCGCGAAGAAGAAGATGCATCCAAAGCATAGATCATAAATCCAGCGTTCTCCAACGACAACAAGCTAAACATCTCCATCGCAGATACTAAAGGAATCTTCGACTGGGAATCGTGGCCATAGTAATTCCATTTCTCGCCAGACTGGGGCCTAAATCGCACAACGCCATGATAACAATACATAGTGGCCCTATAACTAGACAACACGTCCAATCCCACTATACAATCGAAATCCCACATCACTAGCCTGATCAAATTCGTTGACAACATGTTCTCACCAAACCTAAGAATGCCATTCAACAAAATATCTTGGGAGCACAGGCTCGCGCCAGCAGCACGCGACAGACACAACATCACACAAAGTAGTGGTATGCAAATCATGCTCAACCACAAATGCATCAGCAATAAACGAATGTGATGATCCTGTATCAAACAATACACGCGCAGGAAAATAAAAAATAAAGCAAGTACCTGCGATCACTCCTCCTCCTGGCATGCCCTCTGCTTGCTCCCTCGTCATGGCATTCACCTGGGCAAACTGAGGTACTGAAAACTGGGGCTGGGAAGATTGTCCAAACCGCGAAGGACCAGGCTGCTGAAACGGCCTAAACTGAGGTTCTACCAACCTCTACTGATGAACGGGAAAAGAACGACCTCTAGACGATCCACCTAGACCCTACGGTGGGGAGGCTGTATGCTGAGATCCAGCCAAAGGACACACTCTCGCAAAATGTCCATACTGCCCACAAACGTTACACGAACCTTGAACACCTACACTCGCTGTAGGATGCCTTCCTCCACACTGACCACAAAACTCAACCTTGGAACTACCGCTGCTAGAACTACCCGAGCCAGAGGAAATAGAACCTGACTTCTTCTCGAACTGACGACCACGAGGCCTAAACCTCTGGTGTCCAGACTATTGGTCTACTTGCTGCTGGGGTGGCTGGGATGACTGCACAAACTTGGAAGGTTGCACCTCCGAAACCATGGGACGGTTATCTTGCACCACTTTAGGCCTAGCACGAGACCTACGATTCTGCAGTCCCTCCTCAATATCCATAGCCTTGTCCACCGCATACGCATAACTCGCCGATGAACCCGCCAACACTAAAAAATACAACTCTTCATTCAGTCCCTCCAAGAACTTGTTCCTCTTTGCCCTCTCTCGGCCAGACACATGCGGAACATACGCATGAAGAGAAGAAAATCTCCGGGCATACTCTCCCACGGACATAGTACCCTGCACCAGGTTATCAAACTCACGCTCCCTGGCGTTCACAAAGGATTCCGGAACGTACTCCTGATGAAAGGCAGTGCAAAAGCTGTTCCAGGCGATCCCTACACCTGTCTCCTCTAGAGTCCTCGAAACGCCTCTCCACCAACGCTAGGCACCTCTCCTCAACTGAAACGTAGCCAAAAACTCAACCTACGCTCGTCGTCATACCTGACATGGTCAAATAACCCGGTAATGTGCTGCAACCAAGACTCTGCATCGGAACTAGACTCATCACCATTAAACGTCTGAGGATTCATCCGCTGAAACCTCTCCATCACCAATTCCATGTAGTCCATACGGGCTGCCAGCTCATCTACCTCAACCTCAACCTGTCTATCACGACCACGACAAGAATACTACGCTGCACTTCCTCGTTCCGATCACACAGCAACAAATACATCACATAGCACATAAGCCACAAATTCAAGCACAAGCAACAAGAAACAAGCAACACTGTGCCTAGACTCAAGTGTGATCAAAAGTAATTGAGCCCAGATTAAGCTCTGATACCAAAAATGTCAGGCCTCATGCACAAACACAGAGTTTAACCACGCAAACAATAGCGGAAGCATTTAAAAATAGTGGCTAAAATTTTTTCTTTTGGACTGAATCAAAGATAACATGATTTAAAATACGGCAATACTCAAAATATCCCAGTTTAAAATAACACAGTACAACAGTACATCATGTATGTCATACAAGAGAAACATAATAAAACTGGATACAACAAAGCACAGGGCACTCCCCGGCTACTAGTATAAATACATATATGCTATACGCTAACTGGGACACTCAAACCACCTTCTGGGGCACCTCCATCTGGGTCAACTCCACGAACAGCTGAGTAACCTGGGAAACCTAAACAAAAAACACAGGAAAACAAACACCAGCCTCAGAGGGACATGGGGTCAACCCCAGTACGGAGAGCAACATAAAACAGCAAATGGAAAGCAATAAGTAATATGCAAATGCTATGCATGAGAACAAGGCTACAACCGAAAGCAGGGAGCCAAAGGATCTCAAGAACTGCTCACCAAATTAATCAGATCAACCGGACAACAGTGTCCACGGGGTGTGTGATTATATGGGAGCTACCCACTCGTCTCCACACACGACACTAGATGCATAACACAGCTCAACCTGTTGTTGCCCAACTCATGACGTGTGGGAGCTACCCACTCCGCTCATAGTGGGTAACAGATCCCAGCAGGGAGATGAGAGTGACGGGAGTTACCCGCTCGGCCTCTAAAACAGGCATCTTGGTACACACAGATCAATACAACAAGGCATGGATAAACAAGATATGAGCTCAATATGCACTAATGCATGCGTGCAACAAGTAAATAGCTAACAAAGAAACAGATGCAACAAGACAAGGCATACACAGCAGTAATCATAATCACCCATGCTCAATCCAAGGCTGTAAAACAAGCTCACATCCGTATCTCAAGTCTCCTGAGCTACAATTACTACAACGAAGTCCCGAGAAACACAGATCCAAAAACCTGATACGCAAAAATTGTCAGGCCCCGTGCTAATTACTAACAATTAACACATAATAAGCGCATAAACACGGAAGCTAAAAATCAGGGCTTAAAAATTTTTCGAAATACAATGGGCCTGAACTTCAAATCATACATTCAAAATAGCGATAATAAAATATGAGTTGACTCAAACTCCAACACAACAAGTAGATCAACCAAATATAAATCCCCAATACATGATAACACGGGGCATCCCCCGATTCAATACATATCATATATAGACTGGGACTCAGGGACGCGGGGATCGACCAGCTGAACTTCCACTCTGCCCAGCTAGGTTACCTGAAACTCCTGCAAATGGGTAACACAGACCCAAACAACAAAAGCAAGAAAAGAAGTACGAGGTCAAGCCTCAGTACGAAGAGCTATCAAAGAAGATAAACATGCAACATGCTATAAATCAATGCTATGAATGCATGAAGCTGTCAAGGAAATCGGTCAGCTAGGCCAGTGCATCAATCGGCAATCATATCAAGTCGCCTCTATACCACGGTCTATCAACCGGGAAATCATCGGTCCGTGATAATCGGGGCCCGTCAGCCCATCACAGCTCGGCGGTAGACACTCGTATCCGGTAGTCACCGCTCGGACGATAGCGTTGGACTTTTCGGGCACGACTCAACCGTCGGCCAGTCACAACGTGGCACCCAATCAGGTATCAAATCAAATCTGTACATCAGGCTCAATATGTATGCATGAATGCCATTCAATATCCATGCTAGATTCCTACAATTTATAATACGTGAAGCAAAACATAACTCAATCAATTCCAGCATGTAAATTCACGTAAGCCACATAACAGCAGTTCACAACATCGAAACATAGACATGTTCATGCTCAAGCTGCTAAGGGCTGCTCAAATCGTACCTTTCCTCTTCAATTTACCTAACAGATTTCTCCTGGCTCAAATCACGCAGTAGGAAACTTCCTGGAAGCTGAAATCTGTTACAACATAGCTAATATCTTAGCTCAATCTCATCATAAATACGCTAATCCTACGGCCAGAAGTCTAATTCAATTCCTACACTTCTATGCAGGCATTAGCTACAAGAACAGAGCTCAATTATAATAGGAATGCTCACCAAAAAGCTCACGCTAGCAGAAGAACGCACGCACAGACTTTTCTCAAAAGCTTCGAAGTCCAGCAGCTTCGCGCTTCCACTTCCAGCGCAATCGTCTCAAAAGGGTAGCAAACGAAAGAGCTAAGCAAGGGGAATCCAGCGCCACCAAGATTGTCAAAAACAAAGGCTGGATGCGATGGAAATCTAGGGAAGAAATGTCTCGGTGAACAGTAGCTCGACGAGGGTTTGGAGAAGAAGAGATAAGAAATATCTGGCTCAAAATAATTCTAAGTGTCGATCAACACTTCGATATATAATCTCCCCAATTCAACGTCTGCTGAACACCAAAAATCAGTCGACCGAACAGTATAGATCTTCCAACAGAAACCTCTTTTCTTTCGCTAAATTCAGCAGCAACGACTACACAACAATCGCACGAAAACACTTCAAAACGACACCGTTCCAACTTATCAAAACGACGCCGTAGCAAACACCAGCTGACAACAGCTCTCGCAAGCAAAACGACCAAGAGCTGGCAATAGCTCTCTCCAAAACAATTCATCTGCTGGTCGCGTGAAATCACTCAAAACGACGACGCATCTACTAATCCAAAACGACGCCACTCTGATTACGCAAGCATTGCTGCCAACAGCTGATCTCTAAACGCAAAGCTCAAAACGCAGCGTTTCAACTAATTCAAACGACGCCGCTTCTCAACGCTTTAGTATTTGCGCGCCTGCTGGTCAGCAGTAACCATCGCAACGCAAATTACTACCAGCAGCAATGAATACATCACGCTTACGTCATCATATCTATCGATAGCTCTCGTGACTGACTCCACGAACCATCAGCTGATCACTGTTCACAAGCGCCTCTGCTGAATTCAATAGTCAACACTCCAAAATGTTGACTAACGCGTGTCACTTCCTCGCTCAATCTCACGCTAAGCGCAACATCTGCCAGCAGCAACTCCAAACTCCGAAACCAAAACCAGCAGCTCTCCTTGCGTCACGCTGACGTCATCTCTGCTGATTCCAAATTCACAAGCAGCGAGCTACAGTAAGGTTGACCTGCGTTGAATTCGCTACTAAAGCGTACTGCTAACAGCTTTGCATCAAAATCGCTACGATCGAAACTCCCAAAATAAACGCAACGCTCAAAATCAGCAGGAACTTCGAAATCTACGTGATTAATTCTCAAATCTAATCAATTAATAACTAATCCAAATTCTCAATCCTCACATTCTCCCCACCTTAAGAGATTTCGTCCTCGAAATCAAAGATAAACCAAGGCAGAAACAAACGAACATGCAAATCAGCACAAACAACTCACCAAAATTCGAAGCAAAACCAGAAATTTACCTGGAAATTCTACACGATCAGTGCTCAAACAGGTGAGGCCAGTCCTGTCTCATCTTCTCCTCAACTTCCCAGGTTGCTTCCTCTCGGCCATGCTTGCTCCATTGGACCATCACCAACGGAATTTTCTTGTTTCTCAGCTGTTTCTCCTTCCTATCCAAGATCTGCACCGGATATTCGACATAACTCAAGGCAGAATCCAGCTCAACTTCGTCAGTTCTCAAAACGTGGGACGGATCCGGCTCATATTTTCTCAACATTGACACATGAAACACGTCATGCATCGTGGCTAACTCCTCGGGCAGCCTCAGTCTATAAGCCAATTGTCCAATCCGCTCGATAATCTCAAAGGGACCAACGAATCTGGGAGCCAATTTGCCTTTAAATCGGAATCTCATCACGCGCTTGAAAGGAGAAATCTTGAGAAACACACGATCGCCCACCTCAAACTCTAACGGTCGACGTCTTCTGTTCGCATAACTCGAGAAACGATCTTGGGCAGCCTTCATTCTACTCCGAATCAAATCAATTTGGTCTTTCATGTGCTGAACAAACTCCGGTGTAGAAAGCTGTCTCTCGCCAACTTCTTCCCAACAAATCGGGGATCTGCACTTTCGACCATACAAAGCTTCAAACGGAGCCATTCCAATAGTGACTTGGTAGCTGTTGTTATACGAAAACTAAACTAAGGATAGCGAATCCTGCCAGCCACCGCTGACATCCATCACTACCGCTCACAGCATATCCTCTAAAGTCTGGATAGTCCGCTCAGACTGTCCGTCTGTCTGTGGGTGATAGGCTGTGCTCATCGCCAATCTCGAACCCATTGCTGCTTGCAGACTCTTCCAAAAGCGAGAAGTGAACCTCGGATCTCTGTCAGACACTATCGAAACCGGAACCCCATGCAATCTAACCACATGGTCGATGTACAATTTCGCCATCATTTTCATCGAACACCTCACATCATAGGGAATGAAATGGGCTGACTTCGAAAGTCTGTCAATCACAACCCAAATTGCATCGCATCCCCTACTCGATCGAGGTAGATGGGTCACAAAATCCATGGCGATGTGCTCCCAATTCCATTGGGGCACCTCCAAACTCTGCAGCAAACCACCAGGTCTCATCCTCTCAGCCTTTACCTGCTGGAAATTCAGACATCTAGCAACAAAAGCAGAAATGTCGCTCTTCATACCTGTCCACCAGTAGTGAGACTTCAAGGCATGGTACATATTTCGCTCGCCTGGATGCACACTGTACCGGCTACAATGTGCTTCATTCATGAGGGTCTCCTTCAGATCAATCAGGTTCGGAACTACTAATCTCCCTCTGAATCTCAAACATCCATCAGAAGCAACAGAGAAATCATCAGACTGACCTGACTGCGCCTTAATCCTCAGCTCATGGATATAGGGGTCGGTCCTCTGCGCCTCCCTGATGTTCATCACAATCTGCGGTTCCACCTGAAGAGACGAAACGAAGAAATACTGATCACCCGGCTGGAATCGCCAACCAGAAGTACTCAACTCCTCATGAACTTTAGAAATACTTAAGGATGCTAGCATATCAGGCTGGGTCTTTCGACTTAGAGCATCTGCTACCAAGTTCACTCGCCCAGGCTGA
>KV014925.1:78067-103381 GCA_001598015.1 Dorcoceras hygrometricum | reverse complement strand
CTGTCGAGACGCATACGCAATCACGTACCCGTTCTGCATCAAAACATACCCTAATCCACTCAGAGAAGCATCGGAGCACACAACAAATCCTCCGGAGCCAGACGGTAGGGCCAAAACAGGAGCAGTAGTCAACTTCTCCTTCAGCGTCTGAAAACTGTACTCGCACTCATCAGTCCATACAAATCTCTTATCTTTCTGAGTCAACTGCGTCATAGGCCTGGCTATCGAAGAAAACATCTCAATGAAACTTCTATAGTAGCCGGCCAACCCCAAGAAACTACGGATCTCTGAAACGTTCCGAGGTCTCTCCCAGTTAAGCACTGCTTTGACCTTTCTCGGATCTACCGAAATTCCTTGTGCCGAAATCACGGGACCCAAAAAGATAATCCTGTCGAGCCAAAACTCGCACTTACTGAATTTGGCATAGAGCTGCGAGTCTCTCAATCTCTGCAATACAAGTCTCAAATTCTCCTTGTGCTCTCTCTTGCTCCTCGAGTACACCAAGATGTCATATATGAAGACGATAACGAACCGATCGATATACTCGCTGAAGACGCGATTCATCAAATCCATAAAGACAGCAGGGGCATTCGTCAATCCAAAAGGCATGACAAGAAACTCAAAATGCCCATATCGAGTCCGGAAGGCCGTCTTTGCCACATCAGCGTCTCTAATTCACAACTGGTGATAACCAGAGCGCAAGTCAATCTTCTAGTATACAACCGATCCCTGCAACTGATCGAACAAGTCATCAATCCTCGGCAGAGGATACTTGTTCTTCACCGTGGCCTTATTCAACTGTCTGAAGTCCACGCACATCCTCATAGTGCCATCTTTCTTTTTCACAAACAAAATCGGAGCTCCCCAAGGCGCCATGCTCGGTCTGATGAAGCCTTTTTCTAAGAGATCAGTCAACTGTTCCTTAAGCTCTTTCAACTCTGCGGGCGCCAACCGGTAAGGAGATCTAGAAATCGGGGCGGTACCAGGCACCAACTCGATACTGAAGTTGATCTCACGACGAGGAGGGAATCCAGGAATCTCATCTGGAAACACATCGGGAAACTCTCGAACAACGGGGATGTCACGCAACTCTAATCGCTGCTCCTGGGAACTATCGAGTGCATAGATCATGAATCCTGCATTACCTAGCGATAGCAGGCTAAACATCTCCATAGCGGATACTAGGGGAATCTTCGACCTCGAATCCGTGCCGTAGAAATCCCACCTCTCACCCGTATCAGGGCGAAATCTCACCACACCATGGAAGCAATCGAACTATCGAGTGCATAGATCATGAATCCTGCATTACCTAGCGATAGCAGGCTAAACATCTCCATAGCGGATACTAGGGGAATCTTCGACCTCGAATCCGTGCCGTAGAAATCCCACCTCTCACCCGTATCAGGGCGAAATCTCACCACACCATGGAAGCAATCGACGGTAGACTTATAGCTAGATAACACGTCCATTCCCAAAATACAGTCGAAATCTCTAATCCCCAACACAATCAAGTTGGTCACCAAAACATGCTCATCAAACCTAATCAGGCAATCTACTACTACCTCTCGAGACCACAGGTTCACACCAGCAGGAGTAGACACAGAAACAACATCACACAGTGGGGAAGAACTCAACCCACGCTCAAACACAAACATCTCAGATATGAAAGAGTGTGATGCACCAGTGTCAAACAAAACTCTCGCAGGATAATCATAAATAGAGCATGTACCTCTAATCACCATGCCCGGAGTCTCCTCAACCTGATCTCCTGTCAAGGCGTTCGCCTGTGCCTGCTGGGGAATCTGGAACGAGGGTCGGGAAGGTCCTCCAAAACGTGACGGCTCACGAGGCTGAAAACAAGATCGTTGGGACTGAGCAAAAGGCTGCTGTCGCTGAGTAGAACCACTAGCGGAACCCTGCTGCGACTGACCAGTAGACCGCCCTCCAATCGAAGGACACGCTCTAGCGAAGTGTCCCGGCTTACCACAAAGGTGGCAGAGTCCTCGGACTCCTCGACACTGCGATGTCTCATGCCTCCCTCCGCACTGAATACAAAATCCGCCTCCAGAACCGCTACCAGAACCACTGCCAGAACCAGAGCTCACGGAACCAGATGAACTCGAATGGCCCTTCTTCTTGAACTGCTTCCCTCTAGGTCTAAACTGCTGGCGACTAGACTGCTGTGATCCTTGCGGAGACTGATACGACTGCGACACCGCCTGAGCTGGCTGAGAAGCACGTGCGGTCGTCTGATGCACTGGAGCCTCAGGATCCATCAAACTCTCCTCGATATCCACTGCATTGTTTACAGCTTCCATAAAAGTCGTCGGGGACCCAGACAGCACCATCCGATACAGGTCAGGTCTCAAGCCCTTCAAAAACTTGTTCCTCTTCGTTCGCTCTTGGTTCGCCACAGCTGGCATGTACACTAGAAGCGCAGAAAAACGCCTCGCATACTCGGCCACACGTATATCACCTTGCTTCAGGTTATCAAACTCACGTTCCCGGCTAGCGAAGTAGGACTCTGGGGTGTATTCGCGTCGAAAGGCCTCGCAGAAAACATCCCAAGTGAGCATCGTCCCACTATCTCGAAGCATCCTCGAAGTACTCCTCCACCAGCGCTGAGCATCATCTCGTAGCTGCAGCACTGCCAACTTCAGTCTCTTTTCCGGAGCATACTCTAGGGTATCAAATAGCTCCTCCATTTGAACAAGCCACTCCTCAGCCCTAGCGCCACCCTCAGTACCGTCCAACGTCGGTGGGTTCGTCCGCTGAACTCGGGCTAAGACTAACTCCATTCCACCTATCTGCCTAGTGACGTCATCCACCTGAGCGTCATCATCACTACCTGCTCTAGACTCCTCCTCAGAACGTCTAGTCCTCCTACCTCCTCCACGTCTCGGCGGCATCTAATCAAGCCTAGAGGTAAGATCTCACAGCAGATATAATAACAAGGCATATAATAGATCACATAAGTCACAGAGGCAATCAAAATCGAATCAAAACTCTGTGCCTAGACTCGAGTGTGATCAAAATAAATCGAGCTTATCCCAGTTTAAGCTCTGATACCAAAAATGTCAGGCCCCGTGGTAATTACTAACAATTAACACATAATAAGCCATAAACACGAAAGCTAAAAATCAGGGCTTAAAAATTTTTCGAAATACAATGGGCCTGAACATCAAATCATACATTCAAAATAGCGATAATAAAATACGAGTTGACTCAAACTCCAACACAACAAGTAGATCAACCAAGTATAAATCCCCAATACATGATAACACGGGGCATCCCCCGGTTCAATACATATCATATATAGACTGGGACTCAGGGACGCGGGGATCGACCAGCTGAACTTCCACTCTGCCCAGCTAGGTTACCTGAAACTCCTGCAAATGGGTAATGCAGACCCAAACAACAAAAGCAAGAAAAGAAGTACGAGGTCAAGCCTCAGTACGAAGAGCTATCAAAGCAGATAAACATGCAACATACTATAAATCAATGCTATGAATGCATGAAGCTGTCAAGGAAATCGGTCAGCTAGGCCAGTGCATAAACCGGCAATCATATCAAGTCGCCTCTATACCACGGTCTATCAACCGGGAAATCATCGGTCCGTGATCATCGGGGCCCGTCAGCCCATCACAGCTCGGCGGTAGACACTCGTATCCGGTAGTCACCGCTCCGACGATAGCGTTGGACTTTTCGGGCACGACTCAACCATCGGCCAGTCACAACGTGGCACCCAATCAGGTATCAAATCAAATCTGTACATCAGGCTCAAGATGTATGCATGAATGCCATTCAATATCCATGCTAGATGCCTACAATTTATAATACGTGAAGCAAAACATAACTCAATCAATTCCAGCATGTAAATTCACGTAAGCCACATAACAGCAGTTCACAACATCGAAACATAGACATGTTCACGCTCAAGCTGCTAAGGGCTGCTCAAATCGTACCTTTCCTCTTCAATTTACCTAACAGATTTCTCCTGGCTCAAATCACGCAGCAGGAAACTTCCTGGAAGCTGAAATCTGTTACAACATAGCTAATATCTTAGCTCAATCTCATCATAAATACGCTAATCCTACGGCCAGAAGTCTAATTCAATTCCTACACTTCTATGCAGGCATTAGCTACAAGAACAGAGCTCAATTCTAATAGGAATGCTCACCCAAAAGCTCACGCTAGCAGAAGAACGCACGCACAGACTTTTCTCAAAAGCTTCGAAGTCCAGCAGCTTCGCGCTTCCACTTCCAGCGCAATACAATCGTCTCAAAAGGGTAGCAAACGAAAGATCTAAGCAAGGGGAATCCAGCGCCACCAAGATTGTCAAAAACAAAGGCTGGATGCGATGGAAATCTAGGGAAGAAATGTCTCGGTGAACAGTAGCTCGACGAGGGTTTGGAGAAGAAGAGATAAGAAATATCTGGCTCAAAATAATTCTAAGTGTCGATCAACACTTCGATATATAATCTCCCCAATTCAACGTCTGCTGAACACCAAAAATCAGTCGACCGAACAGTATAGATCTTCCAGCAGAAACCTCTTTTCTTTCGCTAAATTCAGCAGCAACGACTACACAACAATCGCACGAAAACGCTTCAAAACGACACCGTTCCAACTTATCAAAACGACGCCGTAGCAAACACCAGCTGACAACAGCTCTCGCAAGCAAAACGACCAAGAGCTGGCAATAGCTCTCTCCAAAACAATTCATCTGCTGGTCGCGCGAAATCACTCAAAACGACGACGCATCTACTAATCCAAAACGACGCCACTCTGATTACGCAAGCATTGCTTCCAACAGCTGATCTCTAAACGCAAAGCTCAAAACGCAGCGTTTCAACTAATTCAAACGACGCCGCTTCTCAACGCTTTAGTATTTGCGCGCCTGCTGGTCAGCAGTAACCATCGCAATGCAAATTACTACCAGCAGCAATGAATACATCACGCTTACATCATCATATCTATCGATAGCTCTCGTGACTGACTCCACGAACCATCAACTGATCACTGTTCACAAGCGCCTCTGCTGAATTCAATAGTCAACACTCCAAAATGTTGACTAACGCGTGTCACTTCCTCGCTCAATCTCACGCTAAGCGCAACATCTGCCAGCAGCAACTCCAAACTCCGAAACCAAAACCAGCAGCTCTCCTTGCGTCACGCTGACGTCATCTCTGCTGATTCCAAATTCACAAGCAGCGAGCTACAGTAAGGTTGACCTGCGTTGACTTCGCTACTAAAGCGTACTGCTAACAGCTTTGCATCAAAATCTCTACGATCGAAATTCCCAAAATAAACGCAACGCTCAAAATCAACAGGAACTTCGAAATCTACGTGATTAATTCTCAAATCAAATCAATTAATCACTAATCCAAATTCTCAATCCTCACAACAATGCACAAAATCGCAGGGACAGTAGCAAAGAAACTACAACTGGGAGCTACGAACACAACCAGCGCTATCCTACCCTTAAACACAACAGAAGGCTCTAAACAAAGCACAAGGTAGGATCTTAACACTTACCCACGAGCTACCTGAACAGTAGAAGAAAATCCTACTCTTATGCTAACATACTACAGAAGGGAGATTTCTTTGCAACCTCTCCAAGCTTCACGCAAGCTTCCAAAAGCTGAACCAAATGAAGCGTCTCAGCAAAATGAGTCCAGCGCTACCACTCTTACTTCAATCAGAGCTGTCTACCATCGGCAATCAAAGAAGATAAGGTTCGGTGAACAGTAGCTAGGGTATCGTGATAGAGTTTGCTCACGGGAATATTTCTAAGTGTCGGGGAACAATAATGGACGAAGGGTCAAAGTCCTTTTATTTAAAGCCAAATCTGCTCAAGTCTGATGAACAGTATCAACCAACAACTTAAGGTTCACAGTTGAAATCCCCGCTCGGATCTGAATCTCATATCAGATATAACTCTACGCCAAAACAGATCCTGACTTATCCAAACGACGTCGCACATAGTTCACTCTCGCATCTGAACACGTCACCTGCTACTCAACTCTGAAATGCTAAACGCATCGCATCGCAACACTCAGATCCTACTAAAATCTGAAGACCAACGCTACTCACATCTGAGTCTCCCCCACTAAGCCAAAACGATGTCGTTCCAACTAATCCAAACGGCGTAGTTTTGCTACCCGCTATAGAAACACACTAGCGTACTCACATCTGCTTAGCGATACCAGATTCTAACCTCGAATCTGATCAACTCTCAAATCTGATCGCTGCAACCTAACTTATAAACTTCCCCGAACTGTTATAAGTATCAAATCTGACCCAAATATGCTCACAAAGCCTACCAACTCAAAGCTGGTCGCCCAGATTTGTTCACGCTCAAATCTGAAACTCCTAAGCACCGATTAATTAACTCAATTAATCTTTATAAACTTTCGGGTCTCGCAACACTAACTCTTCTCCTGAGGGTACCGTTACGCAAAAGCCTATAGTTACTTGGTCAGGTCTGATGGGTAACTTCTTAGCAAACTTGGCTGCTATAAAAGAATGGGTAGCACCTGAATCTATCAATGCTATGGAGGGCATACCAGCAATCAAGATCTTACCCATAACCACCGTCGAATCTGGGTTGGCTTGCTCAGCTGTCATCACAAAAGCTCTACTGGTCACCAGCTGCTTTGAATTTGGGCAATTCTTAATAACATGCCCTCGCATACCACATATGTAGCAGACGTTCTGACCAATTCTGCATGGACCAGGGTGATTCTTCTGGTACTTGGGACACACTGGCCTATTTTTGGTTGCAGGAACTGAACTAATGGGTTGGATTGGTAGGGGTTTCTGCTCTTGGGGTCTCTGCTGGTTCTTGTTCTGTTTCTTGAACGGCCTCTGCTCCTTCTGCTGGAAGGCCTGTCTCTTCTGTTGCCTCTCTTCTTCCACATCTTTCCAATCTCTCCCAACACGCAGGGCTCTATCTACTGCTTCTCTGTAAGTTCTTGGCACAGATAGCCTAACATTCAGCTTGAATGTAGGCTTCAATCCCTCCACAAAGTGGCTCAACTTCTCCTCGGGATCATTTCCAATAAGAGGCACAAAATAACACCCTCTTTCGAACATCCGCACATACTCCTATACGGTCATACTTCCTTGTTTCAGAGTTAGAAACTCTCTCTTCAATTCAAACCTCTTGTCTGTCATGAAGTATTGATCGAAGAACACCCGCTTGAAATCTCCCCATGTAAGATTTTCCAAATCCATAGATAACTTGGCTCCTTCCCACCATATCATAGCATCATCCCTTAACATATAGATAGTGCACCTAGGCCTATCCAAATCTGGCGTCTGTAGATACTAAAAAATGACCTCCGTCGACTTGATCCATCTCTCAGCAGCCATAGGATCTGTTGTACAACTAAACTCCTTCGATTTATGTCTTGGAAACTTCTCCTGTGGATCATCGTGGCTTGGTCCCCTACTGCTAGAAGATTGGCCATTGCCTCGGCCGATTTGTTATACCAACAACCTTAGAAGTTGGGTAATGCTAGCGTTACTGTCTGGGCTGGTTTCATCTAAGGGAACACCTCTTCTACCTCTACCTCGGCAAGACATCTTAATCTATAGCCCGTAATCCACCATAAATAAACATCAGAACATGCTAAATTTAAAAGACAGATGATCTGTAACTGATGGATCTGTGTCAACAGATCCAGATTGAATTTTGAATTACACAAAACTTATTATTGTGTTTCTAACAAATCTACGAAGTGTGCAGATATCAACAAGAAAAAGTATATTGCGCAAAGAAGATGAGCAACAGAAGTCTGTCCAGTCGATGATAAAAGATAAAGTTCACAGCTGGTTTGATGCATCACTTAGACGACAGCTGGATTAGCAATGGAGACGTCCAAAGTTGAGTCAGTTGTTCGTAATCAGGCGGAAGCCAAATTAGACCAGCAGATGTGATAACTGCTAAGAGAGCGTGAACCAGCTGGAACAGAAACTATGAAGTCTGCTGAAGATGTGTAGAAGAAGAAGATGAACAGTAGAAGTATGGAATCAGTAGCGCAAAGAAAGAAGAAATCAGCTGTTGGATTGAAGCGTTCAGAAATCTGGATTCAGCAATGATGATGTCAGCATGTCTACTGGAAGAAGATGCGAGCAGCAACGATGACATCAGCATTGCTGATTGAAATAAATCAAGATTCAGCAGTTGACAAGAAGCGCAAGATCTGGAATCAGCGATGATGACATCAGCAATGATGTCAACACAATCAGCAGTTGACAAAGGAGTGCAAGAGCTGGATCAGCGATGATGAAGTCAGCAATCAGCAGAGAGCTACAGTGCAACCAACAATTGGTACTTGAAGTTATAGGAAAATGATTTCGTTTGGATAAATAGATACGACAGCGTTTTGCCTTTGCGCTAGGATTCAGCAGATGCTCTTTTGCGATAGCAATGACCAGCAGGAAGCGATAGTACATACAGACGCAAGCAACAGCACATCCAGACGTGAGCTACAGTAGACCAGCTGTTGATATGCATCCAGTCGCAAGATGATGTACCAGTCGCAAGCTACAGTGTATCCAGTCGTGAGCTACAGTGCTTTGCATATCCAGTCGCAGGAAATCCAGACGCAAGAAAAGCAGACGAAGTGAAGAATTGCAACAAGGCGCAAAGTATCCAGTCGTTTAAGAAACCAATCGCAGCAGTAGTAGATATGAACCGGCAGCGAAGCAGTTGACAAATTACGAAGAGTTAATAAAGCTGGATGTCAACTACTGAGCTTATTTCAAAATGCTGAAGATGACAAAAAGCCTACAAAATAAAGGACACAAAGGACAATCCTTGTCGGTGCTTTACAGAACATATTTCAAACGGGAAGAATTTGTGTCCAACGGATTGAGTTTGAACAGAGGCTTATATAAGAAGACAACGCCATTGAAGAGCGGTGCGGTTGCAGAACATGTTGGTTGCACAGTGCACCGACGAAGGGAAGAAAAATAGAAGTGCGAAGCAGTCGACCACCATTAGAGAGGAGCTTGCTACGAGCGTCGACTGCTGAGTACTAATCAGCTTTTGTAGAGCATTTCCCTAGTGTGTGAGAAATAGAGAGTTGAGCGTTTCATTGTAACAATCTCACACACAGATTCACTCGCACATTCCGTGAGTTGAGCTAAATTGATTAGCGAGTGAATCAAAACCCAAATGCAAATCAGAACCCGTCCAAGCACGACGACGTTAAACTCTGTTTATGTAGTCTATGAACAGAGACGTTAAACAAGTTCTGAGTGAACAGCCGAGGGCTGGTAGAGTCTAGGAGTTCTCGCAGCTGCTGGTTGCGGGATCGGGTCTGTACACGTTGTATAGATCAAATTTTCTAGTGGAGCCTTCCGAGGTGGAAGAAGGGGAGACGTAGGACATTGAAGTCCAAACTTCCAGAAACAAATATGCTGAGTATTGTATTCTGTTTAAGCTTTCAGCACTTGCATTTATTTTCACCATTCACGCATATACAGTTAGCACACTTGCACAGTCGAACAGATTTATGTTGTAAATAAATCTGTTTGAGTTGTTTTAAAATATTAGGATTCAATTCTGGTGTTTTCCGCATGATTTTAAATCATACCAGATCTGTCTCCGGTGCTCTGTTTTCAGTGTTCAAGAACCAGAGGTATTGCACCTCATCTTTTTAATTAGCAGCGCAAAATTTTTAAAATCTGTCAAAGCTGCGTTGCTAAGTCTTAAACCGGTCCTAACAATTGGTATCAGAGCAGGTTGTTCTTGAACGAGCACTTATTTTAAAACTCATGTGCTATATTTTTAAATGTTTTTAAATGAATTGAGAAGCTTAATCTATGAAGGCCATATGATTTGTTTTAATATAGAACTGGTTTTCTCTTGATGAACTGTCACGGAATGCGCGAGTTCTGTGCGGATGCCAAGATTCTATTTTCGTTGTGCTGTAAGATCACCTGGAGCGAGGCTCGGTGACAAGCACATGGGACAAAATAGGAGAATGAAAATCTGAGCTTTTATCTGTTTACTGGTTCTTCATATATAAGTAACTCAGTAGCACATTGTTATTTGAAACAGTTTTTCGTATGCTCTTATTAGTTTTAAATGTTCTGTTATGCGGAATTTCAGCTGATGCTTCAATCTTTGTTTTTAAAATTATTTGAGCTTATGTTATAAAAAAAAGGGAGAGTGGCGTCTTTGTATTTATTAATTTGGGCTATCTGCATCAGTTTCAATCGTGTTTTTCAAAATCATAGAATATTTTTGCATATGGTTCTTCCCAAAATGCTTTTCGTTTTTCAAAAAAATCCTGCTGTCACTTTTTTTTGTTGTGACAGTGTAGGGGGAGCCTTGATTTAAAATACGGGAAAAACCAGCCTTCGACCTCTTTTTGATTCCCACAAAAAGGGAGAGAATTGTTAGAACATGCATTTGTTATTTAAAAGTTTTGTGTAAATAAAAAAGGGAGAGATTGATGGATCTGTGTCAACAGATCCAGATTGAATTTTGAATTACACAAAACTTATTATTGTGTTTCTAACAATCTACGGAGTGTGCAGATATCAACAAGAAAAAGTATATTGCGCAAAGAAGATGAGCAATAGAAGTCTGTCCAGTCGATGGTAAAAGATAAAGTTCACAGCTGGTTTGATGCATCACTTAGACGACAGTTGGATTAGCAATGGAGACGTCCAAAGTTGAGTCAGTTGTTCGTAATCAGGCGGAGGCCAAATTAGACCAGCAGATGTGATAATTGCTAAGAAAGCGTGAACCAGCTGGAACAAAAACTAGGAAGTCTGCTGAAGATATGTCGAAGAAGAAGATGAACAGTAGAAGTCTGGAATCAGTAGCGCAAAGAAAGAAGAAATCAGCTGTTGGATTGAAGTGTTGAGAAATCTGGATTCAGCAATGATGACGTCAGCATGTCTACTGGAAGAAACTGCGAGCAGCAACGATGACGTCAGCATTGCTGATTGAAAGAAATCAAGATTCAGCAGTTGACAAGAAGCGCAAGATCTGGAATCAGCGATGATGACATCAGCAGTGATGTCATCACAATCAGCAGTTGACAAAGGATTGCAAGAGCTGGATCAGCGATGATGAAGTCAGCAGTGACGTCAGGAATCAGCAGAGAGCTACAGTGCAACCAGCAATTGGTACTTCAAGTTAGCGATAGCAAAACGATGTCGTTTGGATAAATAGATACGACAGCGTTTTGACTTTGCGCTAGGATTCAGCAGATGCTCTTTTGCGATAGCAATGACCAGTAGGAAGCGACAGTACATCCAGACGCAAGCAACAGCACATCCAGAAGTGAGCTACAGTAGACCAGCTGTTGATATGCATCCAGTCGCAAGATGATGTACCAGTCGCAAGCTACAGTGTATCCAGTCGCGAGCTACAGTGCTTTGCATATCCAGTCGCAGGAAATCCAGACGCAAGAAAAGCAGACGAAGTGAAGAATTGCAACCAGGCGCAAAGTATCCAGTCGTTTAAGAAACCAGTCGCAGCAGTAGTAGATATGAACCGGCAGCGAAGTAGTTGACAAATTACGAAGAGTTACTAAAGCTGGATGTCAACTGCTGAGCTTATTTCAAAATGCTGAAGACGACAAAAAGCCTGCAAAAGAAAGGACACAAAGGACAATCCCTGTCGGTGCTTTACAAAAAATATTTCAAACGGGAAGAATTTGTGTCCAACGGATTGAATTTGAACAGAGGCTTATAGAAGAAGACAACGCCATTGAAGAGCGGTGCGGTTGCAGAACATGTTGGTTGCACAGTGCACCAACGAAGGGAAGAAAAATAGAAGTGCGAAGCAGTCGACCACCATTAGAGAGGAGCTTGCTACGAGCGTCAACTGCTGAGTACTAATCAACTTTTGTAGAGCATTTCTCTAGTGTGTGAGAAACAGAGACTTGAGCGTTTCATTGTAACAATCTCACACACAGATTCACTCGCACATTTCGTGAGTTGAGCTAAATTGATTAGCGAGTGAATCAAAACCCAAATGCAAATCAGAACCCGTCCAAGCACGACGACGTTAAACTCTGTGTATGTAGTCTTTGAATAGAGACGTTAAACAAGTTCTGAGTGAACAGCCGAGGGCTGGTAGAGTCTAGGAGTTCTCGCAGATGCTGGTTGCGGGATCGAGTCTGTACACGTTGTATAGATCAAAATTCTAGTGGAGCCTTCCGAGGTGGAAGAAGGGGAGACGTAGGACATTGAAGTCCAAACTTCCAGAAACAAATATGCTGAGTATTGTATTCTGTTTAAGCTTTCAGCACTTGCATTTATTTTCAGCATTCACGCATATACAGTTAGCACACTTGCACAGTCGAACAGATTTATGTTGTACATAAATCTGTTTGAGTTGTTTTAAAATATTAGGATTCAGTTATGGTGTTTTCCGCATGATTTTAAATCATACCAGATCTGTCTCCGGTGCTCTGTTTTCAGTGTTCAAGAACCAGAGGTATTGCACCTCATCTTTTTAATTAGCAGCGCAAAATTTTTAAAATCTGTCAAAGCAGCGTTGCTAAGTCTTAAACAGGTCCTAACAGTAACATATAATAAAACTCATAGCTTTGGAGAAACGGTCGACGAAATCTGTCCCAACCGGAAGTGCGTGTGTTTATCTCAGGACCACGCTATGATACCAAGTTGTGACGCCCCAAGCCCATGGGGGGTCAACGGATTTGAATTAAATGGGATAAATAAGGGAATAGAAGGGATGAATGCGAAATATTGTAATCTGTATTTCCTTACAAAATCAATATACAGACAATTGGAGCCAAATAGCAAATAGCGAAAGCAGATTTGAATAACAGATTTGATACGAGCTGCCAAATGCGATATTACAACTACTGAAACTCTATAAGAATTCACTATTGTTGTAATGGATCTTAATACAGTTTTGACAAAAGATCGAAAACAACAATAACAAAACATTGACACAGAAACGTCGGCCTTCGATAAACACAACAACACAGCTGGTTCAGCTCCCGCCTCCCGTCTGCCCCAGATCAATCTCACCTGCACCATTAAAGCTAGTGAGCCGAGGGACTCAACAAGGAAAACTGAGAGTACCAAAATCACTTAGTGCAGGCAGGCGCATACATAGCTTAAAATAACGTGGTTTAAAGGAAGTCAATTAAACATAAACTTCTTTCGTAAAAATCGGATTTGGGAAACAACCCAGATCTCATCTATATTTTCTTGTGATTTGTGGCTTAGAAGCTCTTCTTAGGTCTGTGGCGCTTGATCAAGCTACATCTGAATTCAGTTACTATATGGCATGTTGCCCAATATGAAGGGGCAACTAATTCTTTCGACAGCTGCTCACCCTTCCAATATGACCGTCTGTTATCTATGTCATAAATCCTTTAAAACTGAAAATTTCTTCATCTAAACAAACATTTGATCGAAATCAGATCATCATTCATCGGGGTTCACTTCTTTTTAAAACTCCTTTCTCTTTAAAATCACACTGAGCATCAGATTTGGCTACTGGGAACATACCACTGGAGTGAGAACAGATTTGGCTAACAAAAACAGTACTCGGGTACCATATAGATCTTAGTCATAGAAAACAGATTTGACTATCAGGATGGTATCGCTAAAGTTAAAACATATGTGACTATGGGAACGGTGTCGTTAGCGTGAAATAGACTTAGCTATAGAAATGGTATAGCTAGCGTTGAAGCAGATTTGGCTATAGAATAGTAGCGCTAGCATGAAAAAGATTTGGCTTCAAGGTCGGTATCACTAGAGGGAAAACATATTTGACTGTAGAAAACAGTGTTTAGGTACGAAAGAGACTTCAGATGTGGGAAACAGATTTGACATGGGAAAATTAGATTTGACCATATAAGAGAAACAGGTCGCTAGCGTAGAAAAACCGATTCGGCTATGGAACTAGTGCTGTAGCATCACGAAAGGCATCCACAGATACCAGCTCTTCCTATCTAACCGGGACAAAATCCCGATTTGACCATCATCGCCGATTACTCGGAGTCAAGTCCAGACGCCGCCATGCACCAGAAAGAAGAACTTCATAATCATACATATATCTTAAATCTGTGCTGCTCAGCGTTTTAAAACAAAAATATCTATACAAAACATGTTGAAGAGTTTTAAAGTAGAAATCAACTCTTTGAACCCGATTGTTCATTTTCGTAATCCAAGAAAGATCATAAACATGGCAATAACTTGGACGTAAAACAGGAAAGCAATCACAAAACTGAGGAAAAATGATATATGCTTTAATGGTGTAGCAAAGAATCAGCTTTTACTTGCCTTAAAATGGAAACGAGAAGAACAGCTGGTTCCTGCAGACGATCTCCTCAAGCACCAAATACGATCTCCTTAGAGAATTTTGAGAGAACACAAGAAATTTCTTTGCAAGTAAAATGAGTTCTATATTCACAAAATCAATCATATATGGGATTATGATTAGTAGTAGGTGAAAGCACTCGAGTAGGCATGGTTACCATACCAACTCTTTGTCCTTTCAAAAATATTTGCTAAAAGCTCCCTACTACTATTTAAATTTTGAAATTGATACAAGCACTTTTATAAACAAGTTTTCCCATCCAAAGAATTTTTATTTACAAAGAAAATCTGAACCAGCTCGAGTTGTGCTTGGGGCAAAATCAGTCCGGGAACCTTCTGAATCGTGTCTCAAATATGAAATAAAGGAATCAGCTTTAAATAAATAAAATGAACAAAAGCTGAAATCTGAATGTTCGAAATATCAAAATGGCCCTTAGAAAATAAAAGGGTTAAGATTGTGGTCCTATGGATTTTGGGGCGTTACAACTCTACCCTCCTTATTGAAATTTTGTCCTCGAAATTTACTTACCAAACAGCTTTGGTAAAGACTATGCATATCAGCTTCGGTCTCCCACGTAGCTTCTCGTTCTGTTTGGTTAGACCATTGAACCTTAACCATAGGAATACTACGGCTCCTCAACTTCCTAATCTCTCGAAGAAGAATCCTCTCGGGTCTTTCTTCGTAACTCAGATCTGGTGCCAAATAGATTGGCTCATAACTTAGCACATGCGATATACTTCCTCAAGGCTGATACATGAAATACGCTTGGCACTGAAGACAGATGTGGGGGAAATGCTAAACGATAAGCCAACGTTCCTACTTTGTCCAAAATCTCATAAGGACCAATATATCTTCGATGTCAGCTTTCCATTCTTTCCAAAATGAAATACTCCTTTAATAGGAGCTACTGTCAAAAACACATGGTCACCAACTTCGAAAATCAGCTCTCGTCGTCTATTATCAGCATAACTCTTACGCGTGCTCTGAGCTGCTCTCATCCGTTAAAAATATCTTTCTAACATCTCCAGCTGTTTGCTCTACCACATCTGGTCCTAAACCAGCTCGTTCACCTACCTCATCCCAGTTAAGAGGTGTTCTGCATTTGCGACCATAGAGAGCTTCATATGGGGCCATCTATATAGAAGCTTGGAAACTGTTGTTATACACGAATTCTACCAATGGTAGCTTTAGATGCCAGTTCTCTGAGAAATCTACAATTCAAGCCCTGAGTAGATCTTCGAAAATAGAATCACCCTTTCAGAATGACCATCAGTATGGGGGTGAAAGGCTGTGATAAAGGTCAACTTAGTACCCAAAGCTCTATGTAAACTCTTCCAGAAAGCTGACGTAAACTTCGGATCTCTATCAGATACAATCGAAACTGGAACACCATGCAGCCTCACTATATCCTTCACATACAGCTCTGCGTATCTGCTCACATCATAGGTTGTCTTAACTGGTAAGAAGTGAGCTGACTTAGTGAGTCTGTCTACTATAACCCAAATAGAATTGTATCCTTGAACAGTTCTGGGTAATCCAACTACGAAGTCCATAGCAATACTCTTCCATTTCCACTTTGGGATAGGCAGGGGCTTCAGCATTCCTGCTGGTCTTTGGTGTTCAGCTTTCACCTATTGGCACGTCAAACATTCATAGACAAATCTGGAAATATCTCGTTTCATTCCTGGCCACCAATACAACTTCTGGAGATCCTTATACATCTTAGTATTCCCTGGATGAATAGAGTAGAGGGCTGTATGGGCTTCTGCCATCAGATCTGATCTCAGGGTGTCTACTTGGGGCACCCACATCCGGCCATGAAATCTCACTATTCCTCCTTCTGAGATACAGAGATTGCTACCTCTCTCTCTGTCTTGTTTAACCCACTTCTTCAACTGCTCATCTTTCATCTGTCCTTCTCGAATCTGGTCTAGCAGATTTGATCGAATGGTGAGATCTGTCAAGATCACAGTACTAACACTGGGTACCAACTATCCGAACTTCTCAATATCATAAGCCAATGGTGATAGGATCAATGTGGTTCGAAAAACAGCTGCAAGAGTTCAGGAAGGGGGGGGTTGAATGAACTCTTGGTATTTTCAAATTTTCGAAACCCTTTCAAATAGTTTTACAAGCCTAGCTTAACTTAAATCTGAGTTACCAGATTTAAGGATCTCAGTTTAAATGCTGATTTCTTGGCTATTAAATATTGTGCGGAAAGAATCCAATTAATCAATGAACAGTAAAGCAGTAAATGAATGCGTTAAGTAAAAGTTAAGGGACAAGAAATTTGTTTATGGAAGTTCGGATATCAATATCCTCATCTACCCTTCTTCCTTTTCAGGAAGGTTCCACTAGAAGATTTGATGGTTACAGGCTTTCTGCAAACACCCAATCACCGAGCCTCGCTCAAGGTGAACTCCTAGCAACACCAACAACAAAGCAGTCGCAGCTGCTGAATACAAGTAATATGATTTTCAAACGGCTTAAAGGAGCGCGTTTGTTACAGACTCAAATGGATTTTACAATGAGGTACACAACTATTGAAGTCTGTATATCTTCTGGTTTCTAATCTAAGAAACTCGATTCAATAAAGGTGAACCAGAAGATGAACTCGAAGATAGAACAATAAGCGCTGGTTGAGTGTTCTTCGAGTTTGCGAGCTTTTTAGAGATAACTTTGACAAAGAGAAAGCTCGAGAATATTTTGAGACGAAATAATGGCAGAGTGACGGCAAGTATTCGAGAGTGAAGGAGCGAGAGAGAGCTTCTTCAATTCAAACTTCT
The DNA here is from genome assembly GCA_001598015.1 of Dorcoceras hygrometricum. NCBI lineage: Eukaryota > Viridiplantae > Streptophyta > Magnoliopsida > Lamiales > Gesneriaceae > Dorcoceras > Dorcoceras hygrometricum. The sequence goes on along the minus strand of KV014925.1, from coordinate 86,263 downwards.
GCTATTTATACCCTTTGTTCACAACGGTCGATTAATTTGACTAAGGAAACAAAATCCCCTTTGAAAATACTGATAATCATGCAACCGTATTTTCTGCTCCACTACTTGGGAAAATTTCACATCGTCAGAGCCAAATTGTCGTGTTCCATATTTGTGCAATCATGGTAAAACGTTCTCTGTACATGTGTACTTATTACCCAAAATAGTACCAACGTTGTCTCCTTAATTCCAGGCAATTTGTACGATTCAATATTCACCATTGATTCTTTCCAATTTGAATATGTGATCTTGTTTGAATCGATTCATCGTTTGTGCCTGAAGTCTCTTATTGTTGATTAAGCTTTTCCTTCCTTTGAAGATGATGAATAGTTCATCGCTGATAGAATCATAAACCAACTTCCGAATTTTAGAGCTAAGCCAAACGCTGTCGTATCAACTAATCCAATTGACGTAGTTTTGCTATTAATAAACACGCTAACGTCTGAACATGTTGCTTCTGATATCCATTTAATTACTGATCATAACAACCAACGACTGATTATAACAACTGCTGATTAGATATCCAACGCCTGAAATATCTCCCTTTTTGCAAGTTGTGATATAACTACTGGTTGAAACGACTGAATCAAAATCACTGTAGCCAACTACTGAAGATACTTACTACTGAAATATATATCCAACTTCTGAAATTCTTACTTCTGACGCAAATATCCAACTGAAATATGTTGACTACTGAAATGAATATCCAACTACTGAATCAATATACTTCTTACATAAGAACACAACGGCTGAATGAATACCAAAGTCTGATTGTGTAACTCTTGATCAACATCTGAATTGGATACTTACTACTGAAATATATATCCAACTTCTGAAATTCTTACTTCTGACGCAAATATCCAACTGAAATATGTTGACTACTGAAATGAATATCCAACTACTGAATCAATATACTTCTTACATAAGAACACAACGGCTGAATGAATACCAAAGTCTGATTGTGTAACTCTTGATCAACATCTGAATTGTTCTTCACGACTGAAATAAGAACCCGATACCAGAAACTGATAATTGTATATCTACAACCTCTGAAATAGAAACCCATCAACTGAGTGCTTCAACTCAACTGCTGAAATATTCTCGAATACCAAGATCTAATATCTAACAACTGATTCAAAATCTGAAGATGTTTAACTCAACGTCTGAACTAATATCGAATACCCAAGTCTGAGATAACCTGACGTCTGAATATACTTTGCTGTTAAATGCAACGACTGATTCTCCAGAAGTAACTTCGTATCAGCACTTGTCTTATTTTGTTATCACCAAAACTAATAAATTTTATCTTAACAATTTCCCCCTTTTTGGTGATGACAAAACTTAGCAGCCTTAAGATATATGAATGAGCAAAAATAAATTGCACAAAAGTCTGCTGAATTTTTAAATTTCATTGCTGATAAAATGTACACAAGATTTGTACAACAAGAGATCAACAACAATTTTTCCTAGCCAGTCTTCAAAAGATCACCTGAACGGTCCACCACCACTGCTGGAATATCTTCTCTTGGAAGATCCACTCCTATCGCCTCTCCTCTGACTACCACCTCTGTATCTGCTCTCCTCTTCTGCTATATTGCCACTTCCACCATTTCCCCCGCTGAGTCTGCTTTGATTGTCAAGAGGTGGCTTAGGGCGGCTGCTACTACCTTCCCCCTTTTTGTCATCACTGCCCTTAGTGAGAAAGGCAATGAGTTCTGCAAGGTTAGTACTGAGGGAAGCTAATTGGCCTAGTGTCTCTACACGAAACTCCAGAAGTTCATTGTGAATATCTGCTAGTTTATCATCAAAATCCATTGATAAGGCATCCTTGATATCCCTCACTTCTTTCCTGGTAGCATCTAAATCTGTCGATAAAATGACGTTTTGATTGCGGACAACTTTTAGAGCTAGAGATAGTGCATTGTTTTCATTTTGAGCCTCCTGGTGACTGCGTTTGAATAAACCCCGAAAGGTTTCATTATGCTCAGCAATACTGTCGAGGAAGACTCTTTTAACATGATCAATTTTGTTCATCACTTCCCCAAGAGCATTATTTGTCTGTCGAGAATCCTTTGATTGAGTAGCAACAAAATTTGAGAAGGATTCCCGAAGAGCATCAATAGAGGTAGAAACAGCTGTGATAGAGGAAGTCGAAATAAAGTGATCAAAAGCAGAATCATCTTCCAACTGAATATCATCTTCAACGAAGTGCATGGAAGAATCAGCTGTGGTAGAGATTGAGGACGCTGTTCCAAAAGAAACTATCCATAAGAACGATCGGCTGAAGCAAAAGAACTCTGTACACTGGGAATATTAGAAACTGAACTTTGAATGATATGTACATTTCTCAAAACTGTTCTGTCCAAAGCAATGGTAGAAACAAAACTTCTAATATCAGATCTACTCAAACTACTGAATAAACCGTACCCAACAAAAGCTGTACAGTTGAGATAACCTCCAAGAAATAACTGGCGACGGTTGAGAAACAAAAAGGGAAACTGGACTCAACAACTGCTAGAGTCCTGCAAAAATTAAGAGAACCACTGGTAGGAGTCTGTCAGAAACAACAAATTTAGGCGACTTCCAAACAGACATCTGCCATCTCTTTCTCGTTGAGAAACAAAAAGGGAAACTGGCTCAACAACTGCTAGAGTCCTGCAAAAATTAAGAGAACCCACTGGTAGGAGTCTGTCAGAAACAACAAATTTGGCGACTTCCAAACAGACATCTGCCCATCTCTTTCTCATAACTCTGAAAAATTCACTCACAGGTGGTAGAGTGTCCTCATAAGATCGTTGTCGAGAAATCTCACTATTCACAACCTGCTTTGATATCTTCACCCAATGATCAGCACAAGGTTCAATCAACTAAACACCATCAACACGGATCATTGATCTAATCCAGCAAGAAGATTTAGTGTTGGTTCTGGAAATTATAGCTCCTCGATCGCGTGGTCGACCTTCAAAAATTTTGGAGCAACACGTCTTCTCCCATGTAAGACCGTGCGCCATAGTCTGTTCTTTCAGTTCTTCTACCACAAACAAATGAAGATCAGAAAGCATCTCCATTACTTTGAGATCGGTAGCAGAAGAACCTTCACCTGGGGTAAAGTTGATTTTCCTCGCTTCTAAGAATTTTCTGATCAACATTTCTCTGTACTTGGTAAGAATGTACGTCCTCCTGTTGAGAGCAACTCTCGTGGAGTCTGTTTCAGCCAACGATAAAATGAGTGCCTCCTTATCAAAATATGATTCATCTATCTTTAAAGTAGCTAACCTCTTCAGACTGAAAGAATTAAAGAATCTGTCTACCTCATCTATAATTTTCTCCTGTAACATTACAAACACCTCTATGTCGGCAAGAATCAGAGAAAATTGCTCCTTAATAGGATTGCCCTTAACAGGGTCTCTCTCCAAGAGGGGTGCCTTCCCTTTATCTGCCGCAGGAATCTTGGGAAGACTGGCCTTGTACCAGTCCCCTTCATTGACTCCAGGGATTGAAATAGTTCCACCTAAAATAATCTTCGTGACCTCCACACCGGCAGACGGCAGTGGGCACTCTGCGGGAATTGTCAACAAAATATCTTCTAGTGGCATCGCCTCATCTGCTGATTGTTCAACATCCTCTGTCTCCATTTTCTCAACACCTGTTCCAAAAACCTGATAAGCAATAAACTCCTCGTCAGTATCACTGGCTGTCTCAATGGGTCTATCAGCATCTAGACGAGCCTGAATTTCCTCAGACGAGAGATTAAACCACAGCTCGAACTCATCAGCTGTTCCAGCAGTCTTATCTTCAACCTCAGATGTAACAACATCTTGATCTCCCACGTCTGTGTCAACTTGAGCAGTCTCGGCAATCACCTGCTCAATGATAATATCCACCTCATCACCATGGATATTCCCTCGTTAAGAACATCTCCCACTGCTGGCAAAGAAATCGATTCAACAACACTTGTCTCAACATTAACACTGTCAACTGCTGTCTCTGCCTCATAAATCTCAACACTCTCAACAACTGGCTCTGATAGGATCAATATGGCACGAAAACAGCCCTAGGAGTTCAGAAGGGGGGTTGAATGAACTCCTTGGTATTTTAAATTTTTGAAACCGTTTAAAATAATTTTACAAGCACCCGCTTAACTTAAGTCCGAGTTACCAGACCTAAGGTATCTCAGTTTTAAAGGCTGATTTCTCGGTTAACAAAAATGTGCGAAAAGAAACCAATTAATCAGTGAACAGTGTAATGCAGTAACTAAATGCGTAATTTAAAGAGTTAAGGGACAAGAGTTTGTTTCTGGAAGTTCGGATATAAATATCCTACGTCTCCCCTTCTTCCTTTTCAGGAAGGTTCCACTAGAAGCTTTGATGAATACAGTCCTTCTGCACACACCCGATCATCGAGCCTCGCTCAAGGTGAACTCCTAGCAACACCACACACAAAGCAGACACAGCTGCTGAATACAAGTAATGAATGATATATTTTTCGAACTGCTTTACAAAGCAAGTTCGTTATAGACTCATTAGAATATGACAGTGAAATACGATATTTTGAGACTGTAAATTCTCTGGTTTCTAAACAATTCAAAAGATTGAACCAGAGAATAAACTCGAAGGTAAATCTATGAAGGCTTGTTTGAATGTTCTTCGAGTTGTGAGCTTTTTGAGAATAACTTCAAATTGCAATGCGCTCAGAAAATTGGCAGAGTGACGGCAAGAGGTTGAGAGCAAAAGTTGTTCTTCAATTCAAGCTCCTGCTATTTATAGTCTTCGTTCACAACGGTCGATTTAACTCTGTAAAGGAAACTAAAATCCCTTTTTGACATCCGTTGATTTGTATAACCGTATATCCTGCTCCACTACAAGTAAAATGCGCACTGTCAGAGAAAAATTGTCGCCTTCCATATTTGTGCAATAACCGTGTAACAACCTCTGTAAATATGTACTATTTACCCAAAATAGTACCGTCATTGTCTCCTTAATTCCAGGCATATGTACGATTCAATCTTCACCATTGATTTGCTCCAATTTAGAACTGTGATTACGTTTGAATCGATTCGCGTTTGCGCCTGAATGTATTCCATTGATTTCTCTCATTGTTGATAATGAAGTTAAAGCGACTGGGTGTTTTAACACTTGAATTTGCACCAGCAGTCGATAGCTAACCAACGGCTGAATAATCAAACGCTGTCGTTTCAATTTATCCAAACGACGTAGTTTTATTGCGCGTTAAAGAATTTGCTAACGACTGAACATGTGACTATTTTCACCAACGACTGATTTACTTCTGAGGAAATACCCAACTGCTGATCACCTTAGAGTAGTCCAACTGCCGATTAGAAATCTAACACCTGAAGTATTTCCCTGACATAACCACCTAAGTACTGAAATATCCTCCTTTTTGCAAATTGAGATATACCGACTGGTTGTTCCAACAAGGATCACGACTGGATCAAAATCACTGTAGCCAACTACTGAAAGTACTTACTACTGAAATATATATCCAACTGCTGAAATCCTTGCTTCTAACGAGGAAACCAACTGCTGAAATATCAACATGTGATTATGCACAAATCCCAACGACTGAATTCTAGCGCTAATCCAATACGCTGTCGTTTCAAATTATCTAAACGCTGTCGTTTTGCAATCTTTAACAAAACACGCTAACACTCAATTGCCAACTGCTGAAATATCAACATGTGATTATGCACAAATCCCAACGACTGAATTCTAGCGCTAATCCAATACGCTGTCGTTTCAAATTATCTAAACGCTGTCGTTTTGCAATCTTTAACAAAACACGCTAACACTCAATTGCTTGCATCTGAAACTAAAATTCAACTGCTGAATACCCTTGAGGAAACCACCTGCTGATTCTATCAAACGCTATCGTAGAAATCCAACGGCTGAAATATGTTGACTACTGAAGAGAATCTCCATCTGCTGATTTCTTCTGAATAGTACAACTGCTGAAAACTAACCAACGAATGATTGTATCAACGGCTGAACCAATACCAAAAACTGATAACCTGAGTAATTCAACCTCTGAAATAATCCCGAATATCAACATCTGAATACTTCCACTTAATAACCATCAACTGAATATCAACCCACCGACTGAAATATGTTTTTTGTTCCAAGTATGTAGTTGATATCATCGTCTGTTTGTCCAGATCTAGCTTAACTTCAGCACTTATATTATTTTGTTATCACCAAAAATTAATAAATTTTATCCTAACAATTTTCCCCTTTTTGGTGATGACAAAAATTATATATGAATAGGCAAGAATAAATTGCACAAGGACTGCTGAAATTCAAACTTCCATTACTGAAGAACTGTACATAAGATTTTTACAAAGAATCAACAACCATTCTATCCTAGCCAGTCTTCAAATGACCTTCTGAACGGTCCACCACTGTCATATCGTCTTCTCTTCTAATGACCACTCCTGTTGCCAGAACTGCGCTTTCACCGCTTCTGCCTCTGTTTTGATCATTAGGAGGTGGTTGAAGGCGGCTGCTACTCACTTCCCCGTTTTTGTCATTACCACCACGGTTGATATAAGCAATAAGTTCGCTCAGTTGGTCGGTGATGTGATTGAGGGTTTCCTGTGTTAGAGTAGATGCCCAACTAGCCAACTTGTGGCGTGTGGGTTTATAGACTCTTGAATATGACAATCTTTATATATGATATTTCGCATTTATTTATGGCATTCTTTACTTTCATTGTGTTGTATGATGATTAACAATTGCGTTGAGTAAAGACCTAGAATAGCACTAAAGTAGTATGTTAGTATGTGATAGTGGGTAGTGACGGCGTATCATGTACCTAGTTACACTCGCGATGTCACTATTCGATCTCCAAGATGTATGCATAGCTATCGGATCTATAGCGACTCTCGATTTACCAATGGTCGTTGATCTGATCGGGATATATGGATTGAAAGGACCGTACTGTACGCTAACCACGACCAACTGGTTCTTGCAGGCACTATCAATGATACCTAGGGGATCATGGGGCGATGTTTCTAGATGCTCTTACCATGATCCTTTGGGCAAGTCCGGAATTGTGATTCCGGAGCCGCAATGGTTGTGGGCCCACGGCTAGCTGTATCCCTGAACAATTGAGGGTCACACAAGTACTGGATTCGAGATTTCCGCACGGATACTGAGCTCAATGTGTTGAGAAAGGGAAGAGGATTTTGGGGAGTGCGACTTCCTAAAAGTAAACAGGGGTCAAATCGTGATTTCCCGCTGTTGAGGGGCAAAACGGTCATTTTGCACTGGGGTTCTGAAAAATGGTTTTTCAGATCATAATATTCAGTTTTGGAAACTGAGTCGATCGGTCCGATCTGATCGGCAATCGGAGTTACGATGAAGTCACGGTGATGGGGATGAACCGAATGTTCATCCGTTGGACCCGGGCCCGTTGGGCCGGTCCAAGTCCATCATCAAGTCTACTTAAGGTAGACTTAGACTTAAACACTCACAACTTAACTTGATACAAACCCTAACCCTAAAAGCTCTAGTAGCCGCCGCCCCACTTCTCCTCCTCCAACCTCACGCCTCCGCCGCCGTGCACACCACGCGCCGCCGCCGCCTCCTTTGCCGGAACTTGTTCCGGCCAACTTGACGAGGAGAATCCGTCCGCGCTGATATCTTCAGGCCTTCTAGTGCAAGCTGACAAAGGAGTCTCGCTTCCGGTCATGGACCTGATTGACGTAATCTACCGCCGCCTACCGTGAAGTTCCGGTTTCCTCGCGAAACTGGTCGGAGCCAGGCACGAGTTGCCAGAAAGGTAACCCCGAGAAACACCCTATGAATGGTCATAGTTTTGATTATTGAATTGTATTGATCGTCTCCCGGCCCAATTTTTGTTCTTCCGCTGCCTCACCGGGAAGCGTGATCCGGATCCGCCACGGTTCCCCAACAGTGGTATCAGAGCCAGGCTCGGATCTGATCAATACAATCACTACCTTATTGTGTCTAACTTTTAATTTTTCAGAATCTAAACGAAGAAAAATCGACGTCGCATCGGCCGTGGCGCCGCCGCGCATGGCGGCGCCTCATCATCATCGCCACGCGAACAGAGCGCGCGCGACGCCTGCGCGCTGGCCGCGCATGGCACGCGACCGCTGGCCATGTCCAGCGCAAGGAA
>KV014925.1:39405-67713 GCA_001598015.1 Dorcoceras hygrometricum | reverse complement strand
CCAACTGGTTCTTGCAGGCACTATCAGTGATACCTAGGGGATCATGGGGCGATGTTGCTAGACGCTCTTACCATGTTCCGTTGGGCAAGTCCGGAATTGTGATTCCGGAGCCGCAATGGTTGTGGGCCAACGGCTAGCTGTATCCCTGAACCATTGAGGGTCACACAAGTACTAGATTCGAGATTCACGAACGGATACTGAGCTCAATGTGTTGATCAAGGGAAGAGAATTTTGGGGAGTGCGACTTCCTAAAAGTAAACAGGGGTCAAATCGTGATTTCCCGCTGTTATGGGGCAAAACGGTCATTTTGTACTGGGGTTCTGAAAAATGGTTTTTCAGATCATAATATTCAGTTTTGGAAACTGATTCGATCGGTCCGATCTGATCAGTGATCGGAGTTACGATGAAGTCACGGTGATGGGGATGAACCGAATGTTCATCCGTTGGACCCGGGCCCGTTGGGCCGGTCCAAGTCCATCATCAAGTCTACTTAAGGTAGACTTAGACTTAATCACTCACAACTTAACTTGATACAAACCCTAACCCTAAAAGCTCTATTAGCTGCCGCCCCACTTCTCCTCCTCCAACCTCACGCCGCCGCCGCCGTGCACGCCACGCGCCGCCTCCTTCACCGGAACTTGTTCCGGCCAACTTGACGAGGAGAATCCGTCCGTGAGATCTCGTCAGGCCTTCTAGTGCAGGCTGACGAAGGAGTCTCTCTTCCGGTCGTGGACCTGATTGACGTAATCTACCGCCGCCTACCGTGAAGTGCCGGTTTTCTCGCGAAACTGGTCGGAGCCAGGCACGAGTTGCCAGAAAGGTAACCCCGAGAAACACCCTATGAATGGTCATAGTTTTGATTATTGAATTGTATTGATCGTCTATCGGCCCAATTTTTGTTCTTCCGCTTCCTCGCCGGGAGGCGTGATCCGGATCCGCCACGGTTCCCCAACATCCTGTGCCTGAGCACTAAATTCTAATAAATCATTGTGAGTAGCGGCCACCTGCTCATCCAAAGATTTTACTTTGGCATTAAGTGCTCTAAATTCCTTTCGAAAATCCATCGAATCAGAAGTGACAGCAGCACTGTGAGCCAGAAAACCTTTCCTAAACTCATTGAACCGAAGGATCTGGACATCATCGAGAGTGCGGCCATCTTGTCGAACATTTTGAATCAACTTTCGAAGGTCTTCTCCTTGTTGTAGCAGAGCGTCACGAAGGCCCTTGTCAAGCGTGTTTCGCCTGGATAATACATCATTGTGAGAATCACCAATATGCCTGATATCCTCTGACTGAGCATCAAGGCGCTGCTATAAAAGGGTTCTGAGATCATCAAGATAAGTCGAAAGATTAGAGACAGTCGGTAGAGAAGGCTGATTAGAAGTTGCAGCATCTCCCAAAATAGTGTCATCGTCAATGAAATTCATGGATGAATCAGCTGTGGTGGTTGGAGAGGCTAATCGCTGATTGATGTCCATATGGTTATCCTCATCCTCAACAACTGAACTGAATGCTAACTGTACCTTTTGACTGGCTACTGAAACAGAAGAGCTCTGTACACTGGGAAGGGCAGAAACTGAACTCTGAATTCTTTGTACATCTCGCAAAGCTGTCCTCTCAAAAACAATAGACGAAACAAAACTGCGAATGTCTGCGATACTTAACCCATTGAATAAGCTGTATTGAACAGAAAATGTGCAAAACTGAGATAATATGTTATCCTCATCCTCAACAACTGAACTGAATGCTAACTGTACCTTTTGACTGGCTACTGAAACAGAAGAGCTCTGTACACTGGGAAGGGCAGAAACTGAACTCTGAATTCTTTGTACATCTCGCAAAGCTGTCCTCTCAAAAACAATAGACGAAACAAAACTGCGAATGTCTGCGATACTTAACCCATTGAATAAGCTGTATTGAACAGAAAATGTGCAAAACTGAGATAATATGAGAGAGATAATAGTCGGCTGTCGAGAGACAAAACAAGAAACTGGCTCAATAATCTCAAGAGATCGAAAAAAGTTAATTGAACATACTGGTAGCAATTTCCCGGAAACAAAGAATTCACAAACCGCTAAACACACATCCGCCCATCTCTTTTTCATCAACTTGAAAAATGTACTGACTGCTGGAAGAGTGTCTTCATAAGACAGTTTCCGTGGAACTTCATTATGTACAATCGGCTTAGGGATCTTCACCCAGTGATCTACATGGTTCAACAACCCAAACTCCATCAACACGAATCATAGTTCTAATCCAGCACTTAGATGGAGTGTTGGTGTTGGCTCTGGCTATTACTGCACCACTATCACGTGGGCGCCCTTCAAAAGTCTTCGAGCATCACGTCTTCTTCCACATAAGACCGTGTGCTTTCGTCTGTTCCTTAAATTCTTCCAACACAAATGAATGAATATCTGATAATCTATCCAAAACTTTTAGGTCAACAGCAGACGCACCATCACCGGGGGAAAATTTTATTTTCCTGGCCTCCAAGAATTTTATGATCAACAGTTCTCTGTACTTGGTTAAAATGTACATCCTCCTGTTGAGGGCTACTCTTGTCGACTCTGCTTCTCCCCAAGATAAAACGAGTTCCTCCTTAGCAGAACTGTCTTCTACTTTCAAACTAGCTAGTTTCTTAAAGGTAAACGAATTAAAGAATCTATCAACGTCATTTATAATCTTTTCCTGCAACTGTACAAGGCACTCAATGTCTGCAAGGATCAGCAAAATTTGTTCCTTCACCGCATGACCCTTAACTGGGTCTTTCTCCTGAAGAGGCTTCTTCCCCTTTTCCTCCGGTTTGATCTTAGGAAGACTGGCCAGGTACCAGGTCCTTTCATCAACTCCTGGAATTTTGATGCTTTGGCCCCAAGTGATCTTTGAAATCTCCATACCAGCAGAAGGTAACGGAACATCCACTAGAATTGTCATTAAGATGTCATCCAGTTACATATCCTCATCTGCCGATTGTTCAACTGCATCGGTGTACATTTCCTCGTCTGGTTCCTCCACAAAATAATCAGTCTAATAAGATTGTGTCTGCATACCATCTGTTCCAAATTTCCTCTCAGCTGCCATCTCCTCATCTGTTTGCACCGGCTGTTCCCCAACATCTGGCTCAAACATGGTGATAGCATCAACTGGTTCTATTTCCTCATCTGTGTCACTAGGAGTGACAACTGGTCTTTCAACATCCATTTGAGCCATTATAGCTTCATATGATAGATCAAAACAATGTTCCTCTGCATCAGCTTCTTGGGTTTTCTGAGCCCCAACAACTGTCTCTCCAACCTCGGTTCCATGGGGCTGTTCCCCGTCATCTGTTTCTGTGGCTTCTAGTTGAGCGGTCTCAACCAAGACCTGCTGAATGATATCATCCACATCATCAGTAGATGGGGGTCTTATCTCCTCAGCAGTAACCTCTACTGCTGGTTCATCAAACTCTTCAAAATTTGTCTCCACATCAGCTGGTTGCTCTACAGCAATTATATCTTCATCAATAGGGACAGCTGATGTAGCTTCCCTTTGTTCCTCCACGCTAGGCTCTATGACTGGTGCAGCAGAAATTGGCTCAATGATTTGAATGGGAACCGCTTCCTGTGAAACTACCACTATCTCCAAATTTTCTTTCGAAGAACTAGATTTCTTCTTCATCGTCCTCTTCTTCTTCAGGACTGAACTCCAATAGCAGCAGCAGCTGGTCTTTTCTTAGATGCATCTTGTTTCTTAGGTGCCTTCGTCAACTGTGGTGCAGCAGCCACTTCTTCTGCACCAACTTTCTCATTTAAGACAACGTAACGATGAACTATCTTTTCTGTAAGAATTTTTGAAGAGGGAAACTCAGACGATCAGTTCCAAATTTTGAATATTCTCCAGCAGCAAGCTAATTTGAATGGCATAGCCTTTTGCTTGCCTCGAGCCCGTAGTCACCATATCCTTCAAGATATTGAACAATACCCTGTTCCAGTTTATCTTCACTTCACAAATAATCGCAGTCAACATCAGAAATTTTTCCAAGGTGAGTGCGTCAAAGGACCCTGCCTTTACCGATATCGTCTTCGCCAAAATATCGCAGAGAAGACGAAACTCGATTTTCATTTCCTTCTTCTCCCGGATATAATCACTATTTCACCAGATAACGAAACAATGCTCCTTGTATCAAACACTAAATCCTTCGTAATCTCTGTTAAATCCGTCAATCCCTCTACTGGAAGCTCAAACGTTTCTGCAAATAGCTATTCGGAAATTTCCACGGCTATTCCGTTCACAGTACTCACAACAAAACCATCCCTAACAGAACCATTCGCGAAGAACTCCAACAGTTCGGCCTCATGAATCACCGCAGGGGAACCCAGAAACCCTTTCAAACCAGTGGCCATCAGAGATTCAAACATTGCCACCATACCCTGGTCGTCCATCGCAAGAACAGATTCGAAACACACGTGGACAGTGTTGATGAACAGAGAAGATGCCATTTTTGATTGATAGAAGAACTGAGATTGGAACTGAAAAAAGTTTGCAAGGAAATACGCAGAGAACAAGAGTACTCGAAAGTGAATGCACAAGAACACGCAATAGTAATTTGTAAGGAAAGTGAAATGTTAAACAATAAATGCCGTAAATAAGTATGGAATAGTAAGCGACAAGAAAGAAACAATGTAGATGTGACGATTGGAATGATGACAACCACGTGTCAATCATCCAACGGCGCGTACAATTTTGGAAATAATTTGAAAAGATTTTACCCGTACAGGGAAAAAGTAAGAGAAACCGCGTGCCAAAAGTAATATTGTCACAGCTGGTGCAGTGAATGTAATAAAATCACTGCTGGTTTTTAATGTATCGTTGAGGGTGGCAGGTGCTGATCATAAATAAGCATCAGATGTATATATGTGACAACTGAGTGTGTCCAGTCGTAACATATTCAGCTGACGTCGCGCTTAACAATTCAGCTCCTGGTTCCCCCTACGACTGATAATCTTCCAACGCGAGAAGCTTACTTCAGCCGAAAGTCTTAGCGTTACCCCTGAACAAAAGACTTGCAGCTGATTTAAGAAACAGCTGACAACCTCAAAAAATGTGTTAGCTTACAGACAATCAAGGCAATTCAAGGAGACCTAAGATGTTTCTAAAATAAGAAAACTTAGCGTCTGGTAGAGGCTTTGTGAAGATGTCAGCTACTTGCTGCTCAGTCGACACATATTCCAGCCGAACGTCCTTCTTTAGCACATGGTCCCTTATGAAATGATGCCTGATGTCGATGTGCTTTGTTATTGAATGTAGTACTGGATTCTGGGTGATCCTGATAGCACTGGTATTGTCGCAGAGAATAGGCGCTTCAGAAGAATCAACTCCATACTCCTTCAGCTGATGTTGTATCCAAAGGATTTGAGCACAGCAGCTACCAGCTGCAAGATACTCCGCTTCATCTGTTGACGTTGCGATGGACGTCTGCTTCTTACTAGACCAGGAAATCATTCGATCTCCTAAAAATTGACAATTCCCACTTGTGCTTTTACGATCAATCCTGCATCCTGCGTAATCTGCATCACTATAACCGATTAGTTGAAAGCCTGAGTCTTTGGGATACCAAAGACCCACATTGGAAGTGCCCTTGAGATATTTCAATATTTGCTTTACAGCTATGTAATGCGATTGCTTTGGCTCTGCTTGGAATGTAGACCTCATACAGACAGCAAACATGATGTCTGGTCTGCTAGCAGTCAAATATAGCAAAGAGCCTATAATACCACGATAAAGAGATACCTCAATGGCAGTTCCAGCTTCTTCTTTATTCCATCTTTATGGAAGAGCTCATCGGGGTAGGCTGCTGCTGAGCAGGCAGTTCCAGCTTCTTCTTTATCCATCTTTATGGAAGAGCTCATCGGGGTAGCTGCTGCTGAGCAGTTGTCCATGCCAAACTTTTTAAGCAGTTCTTTTGTGTATTTTGCCTGGTTAATGAATATACCATTTTCAAGCTGTCGAACTTGTAAGCCCAGAAAGAACGTCAGCTCCCCCATCATACTCATCTCGAATTTATCCTGCATTAGCTTCGAAAACTTCTTGCACAGTTTGGGGTTAGTTGACCCAAAAATAATATCATCAACATAGATTTGAACTAATAAAACATGGTCATCTTTAACAAATTTAAACAGCGTCTTATCTACTGTGCCTATAGTGAAGTCATGCTCAATGAGAAATTTCGACAATGTATCATACCAAGCTCTGGGTGCTTGCTTCAACCCATACAGAGCTTTATCCAGTTTGTAAACAAAGTCTTGATGTGTATGATTTACGAAGCCAGGAGGTTGTGCAACATACACTTCCTCTGTTAAGACGCCATTAAGAAAGGCACTCTTAACATCCATCTGAAAGAATTTGAAGTCTTTAAATGCAGCATATGCAAGAAACATGCGGATGGCTTCTAATCTAGCTACTGGTGTGAAGGTCTCATCAAAATCTATACTCCATTTGCCTAAATCCTTGTGCTACCAGCCTAGCTTTGTTTCTAGTAACTATACCATCTTCATTCAGTTTATTCCTAAAGACCCATCGAGTTCCTATAACTGAATGATTAGAAAGTCTAGGTACAAGTGTCCATACATTATTACGCTTAAATTGATTAAGTTCTTCTTGCATTGCATCTATCCAGCTGGGATCAGCTAAGGCCTCATCAAATATCTTAGGTTCTATATGCGAAATAAATGCAGAATCAAAATGATCATGAGATAGCTGGCCTCGTGTGCGAACAGGAGATTGAATGTTACCTATGACTTGCTCAGGTGGATGATTTTATTCCACCGGAGATCAAGTCCAATTGGATTTGTTCCTTGTTCCCCCTGTGTCGCTGTCTGGATAACAACTGGATCAGCTGACGCTAATTGATGTTTATCATTGTTAGGTTGTGCGTCTGAGTCCAGCTGTTGTGTTTGTTTGTCCAGATGTGAGTTAGGATAAGCTCTTGTTTCAGTTGATGGTCTTGATACCACTTTATGATCACTTGCGATTTGTGAATCAGCTGGTGGTCTTGATACCAAATAATATGATGTGCTCGTGCCTTGTTGTCCAGCTGGTGGTGAGGATACCAATTGATAATTTGTGCTAGCAGCTGGTACTTCAGACGTTGGTCTTGAAGCCAATGGAGAACCACTTGCGACTGGTTGCGCAACGTTTGGTTTATCAACGTCTGTTGGAGCAACATCTGATTGATCGTTGTCTGGTTGAACATTTGTCTCTACACCTCCAGCAGCTGGTACACTTGGGAAGATCTGAACCTGTATGGAATCATTGTTAGTTAAATCAATAACTACTGGGTTACCTGTCAGATATTGTTGTGCAATGTTGTATGGTGTGTCCACTGTTGGTTGTTCTTCAGCTGAATATCTTTGTGGCACGTCGTCGTCTGATTCTTCAAGACTTGTTGACTCCAGACGTGAACACAAATCATGTAGGCTTGCAGCTGAATTTGATTTGAAACTGGTTTCATCAAACACTACGTGTGCTGATTCCTCAACTGTCAAGCTTCGATTGTTGAAAACACGATACGCTTTGCTCACAGCTGAATATCATAAGAAGATACCTGCATCAGATTTAGGTTCAAAGGCTGTTAGATGCTTCTTGCCATTATTATGAATGAAACATCTACACCCAAACACCCTGAAGTAAGAGATATCATGTTTCTTGCTATGTCAGATCTCATAAGGGGTTTTATCATGCATCCTATTAATCATCGATATATTTTGAGTATAACACGCTGTGTTAACTGCTTCTGCCCAGAATTTTTGTGAAATATCGGAATATGCAATCATGGATCTAACAGCTTCTTTTAAATGCGGTTTCTCCTTTCAGCTAACCCGTTTTGCTGATGAGTTCTAGCTGCTGAAAGATCATGCTTTATTCCTAAGTCTTCCAGATAAGAAGTTAATTTAAAATTTAGAAACTCAGTACCGCGGTCACTTCTTATCCGGTTGACTGAACAAGATCTATCATTTTGTAAACGTTTTAAAAGGCATATCAGCTGATCGGCAGTTTCAGATTTTGCTTTTAAAAACAACACGCAGGTGTATTTTGTAAAATCATCAACAACTGCAAGGGTATAATTTGTTCCCCCTAAGCTCGTTATAGAAATAGGACCAAAAAGATCCATATGCAAGAGCTCAAGGCAACGGGAAGAACGTTTTCCGCCTTTATTTTTGAAAGTCGATTTAATTTGCTTAACCAGCTGACAGGCTGCACAGATCTTATCCTTAGAAAAAATGATTTTTGGCAGACCAGAAACCATATCATGTTGACTCAGTTTAGCAAGTGTTTTGAATGCTAGATGATTCATTCTTTGATGCCACAGCCAGCTCTTAGAAGAACCAGCTGCAAGGTACAACTGCTCAGATTCCAGCCGATCTGACCAATCAATTATGTAGGTATTCCCAGAACGTTTGCCTACCAATACAGTCAGACCACTTGGACTCTGAACCGTGCAAGTGTGTTGTTGAAACTGGACTATGTAACCTTTGTCACAAAGATGACTAATGCTAATCAAGTTATAACGAAGGTTATCAACAACTAGGACGTCTGAGATAGAGATGTTATCGTGGATAAGATTACCCTTATCCACAGTGTTACTGTATGCGTTATCACCAAAGACTATCTTTGCGCCTTTGTGTGGAATGACGTCTGATAGTAGCTTTTTATTTCCTTTCATGTGTCGCGCACAGCCGCTATCCAGATACCACAATGTTGATGCATCAGCTGCAGGCTTGTACCTGTGATCCTACAATCAAACAAGCAGCTTTTGGTACCCAATTTCACTTGGGTCCAGATCGGATTACCCCTTTTGAGACCCATACTCGAATTACCTTAACAGTTTTTCCAGTACTAGAGTTCGTGAGGGTCTGTGAATAATTAAAGTGAGATCTGTTGAGTTTTGATTTCATACTTTGACGACTTAGATCTTTCCTCTGCTAAACCTTTTTCCAACCAGATTTTACCTTCGTTGAACTACGCCATGACTGGTTAGAAACAAATGACTTTTGACCAGCTTTTGCTTTGTCTTTGTCAAGTTTGTTCTTTAGCCAGCTTGGCTTGGAGTTCTCAGGTTTTTGAAAGCCGATACCAGCTTTTCCATTATGATTCAACTTCTTAGAGGTCTGGTCATCATATGTCATCGACTCACAGCAGTCATATATCACGTTGGCTTTGACAAAGCTCATATTGTTGAACTTGTCATATACCGGCTGTGACTGAGTACTTTTTTCTCCTTCGTTGTTTTCACTACTATTGAAACCCAAACCAGTTCTATCATTTGTTGGCTTTTGGATTTCTTGCAGCTTATGGAGAGAACAAGAAGACTGGTTCCAGGAGCTCACAAGCTCATTTAGTCTTTCAATTTCAGCTTTGAGCTCATAGACTCTTCTCTCAACAATTCATTCTCAGTTTTCAGCTTACTCAGCTCGATTTTCAAACTGTCAGCTTCACCAAAAGTTTAACAACACATGGTTCAGCTGAACTATTTTTCAAAATCAATGTTTTCAGCTTTAACATCCTCGAATGTGTGAGAAAGCTTCCTGTACTCTTTGACCATGTCATTTAGTGCACTGACAAGGTCTTCTCGTGTAAATTAAACATTAGAGAAGTCAAATACCTCATCATCTGATGTTTGGTCAGCCATGAGACAGTGAACCTCCTCCTGTTCACTATCTCTTGATGAGGAGCTGCTGGAAGAGGACTCTGAATCAGTGTCTGCCCAGCTTTTGGTGCTTTCCTCAGCCACCAGTACTTTGCGATCATGCTTGCGGCTGGTCCTCTTATCACCTCTCATCCTCATCCGTCTGTCCTTGGATCTCTCCTTGGATCTATCGACAGCTCTTTCATCAGTCTAGTCATCTCGCTTGTATCGATCCTCTTTCTTCTCATCTCTTCTGTATCTATCATCCTTCTTGGGCCTGTTGCACTCAGCTGCAAAATGCCCTGGACGTTCACAGTTAAACATTTCATATCAGATACAGCTTTGCCATTTTTATGATTATTGTAAGTAGTAGAAGGGTTATAGGATCTTCTCAAGTATTTCCCAAACTTCTTAACAAAGAAGGACATGACATCGTCGTTGAGTTGATCAGCTGTCTTGAATGTGCTTGGTGAGCACTGTTCAGTAGTTGTAGCAGTTAGTGCTTTTGTCGGCTGGGATGTTGATGGAGCAGCTTCAGCTCTTGTTTCCAACTCGAACTCATAAGCTTTAAGATTTGCAAAGAGGTGGTGAAGTTCCAGCTTGTTCAAATCTTTGGACTCCCTCATCGCCATTGTCTTTACGTCCCACTCCCTGGGCAACGCTCTCATGACCTTCAACGCCAGCTCATGATTACTGTACTCTTTTCCAAGACTGGTCAGCTCTATTACCACAGCGCTGAACCTTTCATCAAACTCAGTCATCGTCTCTCCATCCTTCATCTTGATGGATTCATACTTCTGCTGAGCGACTGTCAGCTTGTTCTCTTTTGTCTCATCGCTTCCTTCACATATTTGGGTCAGCCTTTCCCAAATATCTTTGGCTGTGGCACAAGTTATGATTTTGCTGAACATGTTTTTGTCCTTGTCCAGCGTCTTGTAGAGGATATCCCTGGCCACATTATCCAGGTTGGATTTCTTCTTGTCCTCACTGGTGTACTCATGTCTGCTCTTTTCAAGGAACTGAGGCTCGCCATTTGATATAGCAAAAGCAAAATTCGGTTTCATTATTTTCAGCGGCCCTTCAGTGATAACCGCCCACATTTCATCATCCTGAGCGGCCAAATGCGCTTGCATACGTATCTTCCAGTCATCGTAATCTTCCTTGTAACAGAGGAATTTTGTTATGAGAAGTAGACATATTGAGATATAATAAAGCACAAATAACAACTGTTCAATAACTGAGATGCGCAGGCTCTGATACCAATTGATAGGATCAATATGGTGCGAACACAGCCCTAGGAGTTCAGAAGGGGGGGGTTGAATGAACTCCTTGGTATTTTAAATTTACGAAACCGTTTAAAATAATTTTACAAGCACCCGCTTAACTTAAGTCCGAGTTACCAGACCTTATCTCAGTTTTAAAGGCTGATTTCTCGATTAACAAAAAAATGCGAAAAGAAACCAATTAATCAGTGAACAGTGTAATGAAGTAACTAAATGCGTAATTTAAAGAGTTAAGGGACAAGAGTTTGTTTCTGGAAGTTCGGATATAAATATCCTACGTCTCCCCTTCTTCCTTTTCAGGAAGGTTCCACTAGAAGCTTTGATGAATACAGTTCTTCTGCACACACCTGATCACCGAGCCTCGCTCAAGGTGAACTCCTAGTAGCACCACACACATAGCAGACGCAGCTGCTGAATACAAGTAATGAATGATATATTTTTCGAACTGCTTCACAAAGCCAGTTCGTTACAGACTCAATAGAATATGACAGTGAAATATAATATTTTGAGACTGTAATTTCTGTGGTTTCTAAACAATGAACTCGATTCAAAAGATTGAACCAGAGAATAAACTCGAAGGTAAATCTATGAAGGCTTGTTTGAAAGTGCTTCGAGTTGTGAGCTTTTTGAAAATAACTTCAAATTGCAATGCGCTCAGAAAATTGGCAGAGTGACGGCAAGAGGTTGAGAGCAAAAGTTTTTCTTCAATTCAAACTCCTGATATTTATAGTCTTCGTTCACAATGGTCGATTAACTCTGTAAAGGAAAATAAAATCCCTTTTTGAAATCTGTTGATTTGTATAACCGTATATCCTGCTCCACTACAAGTAAAATGCGCACTGTCAGAGCAAAATTGTCGCCTTCCATATTTGTGCAATAACCGTGTAACAACCTCTGTAAATATGTAATATTTACCCATAATAGTACCGTCGTTGTCTCCTTAATTCCAAGCATATGTACGATTCAATCTTCACCATTGATTTGCTCCAATTTAGAAATGTGATTACGTTTGAATCGATTCGCGTTTGCGCGAGAATGTATTCCATTGATTTCTCTCATCGTTGATAATGAAGTTAAAGCGACCGGGTGTTTTAACACTTGAATTTGCACCAGCAGTCGATAGCTAACCAACGGTTGAATAATCAAACGCTGTCGTTTCAATTTATCCAAACGACGTAGTTTTATTGCGCGTTAAAGAATATGCTAACGACTGAACATGTGACTATTTTCACCAACGACTTATTTACTTCTGAGGAAATACCCAACTGCTGATCACCTTAGAGTAGTCCAACTGTCGATTAGAAATATAACGCCCGAAGTATTTCCCTGACATAACGACCTAATTACTGAAATATCCTCCTTTTTGCAAATTGAGATATACCGACTGGTTGTTCCAACAAGGATCACGACTAGATCAAAATCACTGTAGCCAACTACTGAAAGTACTTACTACTGAAATATATATCCAACTTCTGAAATCCTTGCTTCTAACGAGGAAACCAACAGTTGAAATATCAACATGTGATTAATCACTGTAGCCAACTACTGAAAGTACTTACTACTGAAATATATATCCAACTTCTGAAATCCTTGCTTCTAACGAGGAAACCAACAGTTGAAATATCAACATGTGATTATGCGCAAATCCCAACGACTGAATTCTAGCGCTAATCCAATACGCTGTAGTTTCAACTTATCTAAACGCTGTCGTTTTGCAATCTTTAACAAAACATGCTAACACTCAATTACTTGCGTCTGAAACTAAAATTCACTTGCTGAATACCCTTGAGGAAACCACATGCTGATTCTATCAAATGCTATCGTAGAAATCCAACGGCTGAAATATGTTGACTACTGAAGAGAATCTCCATCTGCTGATTTCTTCTGAATAGTCCAACTGCTGAAAACTAACCAACGACTGATTGTACCAATGGCTGAACCAATACCAGAAACTGATAACCTGAGTAATTCAACCTCAGAAATAATCCCGAATATCAACATCTGAATACTTCCACTTATAACCATCAACTGAATATCAACCCGTCGACTGAAATATGTTTTGTTCCAAGTACGTAGTTGATATCATCATCTGTTTGTCCAGATCTTGCTTAACTTCAGCATTTATATTATTTTGTTATCACCCAAACTGAATAAATTTTATGCTAACAGGCTCAACATCCTTCTCAGCAGTATCATCAACAACCTCTGCAGCTGCTTCTCCAACAATACTACCGCCAACAACTGGCTCACTATCAACAATGTCATCATCGGAGCCTAGAATCAACCTCCTCTTCCTCTTCTGAGTTTTTCTTTTTGGCACTGGGGGTTGTTCAGTTGGTACAACTCGAGTTGGCGCAACCATTTTAAGAGGCACTGCTTCAACCGGCAGAGTCTCCAGATTTTCTTTTGAGGACACTGACTTGCTCTTAGTAGTCCTCTTATTTTTCACCACCGGTGCAACAGCAGCATCTGTAGCTGGTCCCTTCGTGGCCTTTCTCACGGGTGTTTTCTTCACCCTTGGTTCAACTGTAACAACTTCCATACCGACCTTGTCATTCAACACAATACACCGATGCACGGTCTTCTCTGTGAGAACTTTCGAAGAAGGAACTCAGAGGATTCGCCAGTTCCAAGTTTGGAACATTTTCCAGCAACAGGCTGATTTGAATAGCATACCCTTTGGCTTGCCGTGACCCCGGAGTCACCATGTCCTTCAGAATGTTGAAAAATATCCTGCTCCAATTAATCCTCACTCCACAGATGATTGCAGCCATCATCATAAATTTTTCTTGGGTAATAGCATCGAATTACCCGGCCTTGACAGAGATTGTTTTGGCCATAATATCACATAGAAGGCAAAATTCTACCTTCATCTCCTTCTTCTTCCCTGAGATACTTACTGGTTCGCCAGAAAAAGAAACGATGCTCTTCGCATCAAACACCAAATCCTTCGGAATCTCCAACAAATCAGTCAAACCCTCCACGGGAAGCTCAAACGTCTCTGCAAGCAGTTGTTCAGAAATTTCCACAGTCACTCCATTCACTGTACTGACAACCAAGCCATCCCTAACTGATCCATTGGCAAAGAACTCTAACAGTGCAGCTTCATGAATCACTGCAGGACAAACCAGGAAGCCTTTCAATCCAGTAGAGACAAGAGATTCGAACATCGCCACCATCCCGGCATTGTCCATAGCGGGGACAGATTCAAAGAACACATGAACAGTGTTGATAAAAAGAGAAGATTCCATTTCTGATTGATGAATGAACTTAGAGTACGCCTGAAAAGGGTTTGCAAGGAAATATGCAGAGAACAAGAATACGCGAGAGTGAAATATGCAAGGTAAGTGTTAGTGAAAAGGAAACGCCGTAAATATGTAATGAATAGTATACGACAAAAGAAAGAAGCGATGTAGATGTGACGATTGGAATGATGACAACACGTGTAAATCATCCAACGGCGCGTACAACATTTTGAAATGATGGTAAAAAGATTTTATCAAAATACGAAATAGAGAACGCATTTTAAAATTATTTTGAAAAGATTTTACCCGTACAAGGAAAATATTAAAAAGACGCGCGCCAAATTTGATATCGCCACAGCTGGTACAACGATTTATAATAACATCACTGCTGATTTTAATGTATCGCTGAGGGTAAGACAGGAGCTGATCACAAATAAGCATCAGCTATATATATGTGACGTCTGAGTAAGTTCAGACTTCACATATTCAGCAGACATCGTGCTTAACAAATCAGATCCTGGATTCCGCTGCGACTGATATCCTCCAACGCAATATTCTTGCTCAGCTGAAAGTCTACGCGTTCCCCCTGAACAAAAGACTCACAGCTAATTTAAGCAACAGCTGACAACCTGCAACATATTTAGCTCACAAACAAATCAAGGCAATTCAAGGAGACCTAATATGTTTCTAAAATAAGAAAACTTAGCGTCTGGTAGAGGCTTTGTGAAGATGTCAACTACTTGCTGCTCAGTCGACACGTACTCCAACCGGACGTCTTTCTTTAGCACGTGATCTCTTATAAAATGATGCCTGATGTCTATATTCTTTGTTCTTGAATGCAGAACTGGATTCTGGGTGATTGCGATCGCACTAGTGTTGTCACAGAGAATAGGCGCTTCAGAAGCATCGATGCCATAGTCCTTCAACTGATGTTGTATCCAAAGAATTTGAGCACAGCAGCTGCCAGCTGCGAGGTACTCTGATTCAGCTGTTGATGTTGCGATCGACGTCTGCTTCTTACTAAACCAGGAAATCAAACGATCTCCTAAAATTGACAAGTACCGCTAGTGCTCCTGCGATCAATCCTGCATCCTGCGTAGTCTGCATCACTATAACCAATTAGTTGAAAGCTTGAGTCTTTGGGATACCAAAGACCCACGTTGGAAGTATCCTTTAAATATTTTAAAATCCGTAATGTGATTGCTTTGGCTCTGCTTGGAATCTAGCACACATACAGACAGCAAACATGATGTCTGGTCTGCTAGCAGTTAAGTAAAGCAAAGAGCCTATAATACCACGATAAAGTGATACCTCAATGGCAGTCCAGCTTCATCTATCCATCTTAATTGAAAAGCTCATTGGGGTAGCAACTGCTGAACAGTTGTCCATGCCAAACTTCTTCAGCAGTTCTTTTGTGAATAGCCTGGTTAATGAATATACCATTCTCTAGCTGTCGTACTTGTAAGCCTAGATAGAACGTCAGCTCCCCCATCATACTCATCTCAAATTTATCCTGCATAAGCTTTGAAAACTTTTTGGCACAATTTGGGGTTAATTGACCCAAATATTATATCATCAACATATATTTGAACTAATAAGACATGATCGGCTTTAACAAATTTAAACAATGTCTTATCAACTGTGCCTATAGTGAAGCCGTGCTCAATGAGGAATTTTGACAGTGTATCATACCAATGTGAGGAATCATATTTAGATTAGTGGTTAATTTTGTTGATTGGGATTAGCCACGTGATTTTGAGGATTTTTCGTTGTTGAAATTCTCTAAGTATTAGAAATCAGACGTAGCGCTAGTATAAGAAGCAGACGTAGCGAATTTTGGTAAAGTCTGTCAGCAGCAAGTTCCTGTAGCGAAAGTCAACGTGGGTAAACGTTACTGTAGCTCTCGTCTAGTGGATTTTGAATCAGTAGAGATGGCGTAGGCATGACGCGTTGTTATCTGTTGGCAGTATTTGCGCTTAGAATGGTTGCTGCTGGCAACAGGCGCGCAAATACGAGAATTATGAGAAGAGACGTCGTTTGAATAAGTTGAAAACGCTGCGTTTTGAGTATTACGACTGGGTGACCAGCTGTTGGCAGCAATGCTTACGTAACCATTACGGCGTCGTTTTGATTAGTTGACGTGTCATCGTTTTGATTTGGTTTCGCGTGATCCAGTCGCTGGTGTGTTTACCCAGCTGTTAGCAGATAGGGTGACGTATCCTTTGCGACGGTCATTTTGAATTATTTAACGCGACCAGTCGATGGTTTGTTTCATAGGTATCTGTTGTCAGCTGGTGAAGCTCTGCGACGTCATTTGAGTTAGTTGGAACGGTGTCGTTTTGATGTTCTTTTGAGCATGCAAAGGTTGCTTGCTGCTGCTGGTTTTATCGAAAGAGTAAAATGGTATCTGCTGTAAGATATCTACTGTTCACGTCGACTGGATATTTTGTGATCAGCAGCTGTGGGATTTAAGGGTTATATATGTAGCAGTGTTGATCGACACTTAGAAATATTCTGGACCCTATATTTCTTATCTCCTTTTCCAAACCCTCGATTAGCTACTGTTCACCGTGACCTATTTCCGTCGATTGCCGCCGATGATTTGAGTGATTTTGGTGGCGCTGGATTCCTTGAGAGTTGCTCTTTCGATTGCTACCCATTTTAAGCCCTGAATTAACGTTGGAAAAGAAGTGCGAAGTTGTTGTGTACTCGTACAGAGAAGTTCATTGGTTCTTCTGCTGGTTTGAGTTTTTGGGTGAGCATTTCTTATTGTTTCTAGCTTCGGTAGACTTGTAGAACTAGATCAAGGTTCTGAACGTAGGCTATGATGCTTAGAAGTTTAGAATTGAACTAGAATTAAGCTTATATGTGAGACTTTGTGATAGATTTGAGTTCGCAGGAGGTATCTGCTGGGATTTTCGAAAGCAGGAAGAAGCTGAGTTGCTTCAGTTGTGGTACCGTGCCTTTGTAAGAATCTGTTGAGGTAGAATCAGCTGTTGAAGGTACGAATTGAGCAGATTTAGCAGCTTAGAGCATGAACATGAATATGATTGATGTTGTGAAATCTGTTGATGTGATTCTGTGAAATTAAGTGTAACAGTTTGTTGAATTGATTGAATATTTCATTCTGTTTTCACGTACAGAATGGTATGCATCGAAATTGATTATTGATTGGCATTCATGCATACATATTGAGCCTGACAGATTGATTGATAACCTGATTAAGAGCAAGGGTTTGACTGGCCGACTGACTTTTCATGCCTGAAAAGTCCAACGCTATCATCGGGGTGGTGACCGACTGACTTGTCGTGTCTAAAGACCACCGAGCTGTGATGGGCTGACGGGTCCTGAAGATCACAGACCGATGATTTCCACCGGTTGACTTGCTGTGCGTGGTATAGAGGCTCGATCGATATTATTGCCAGTTGATACACTGGTCTAGCTATCCGATCTTTGATAGCCCTCATGCATTTCATAGCATTGATTATAGCATGTTGCATGATTAGTTGTTTTGATTAGCTCTTCGTACTGAGGCTTGACCTCGTATCTATTTTCCTGCTTTTGTGTTGTTTGGGTCTGCGTTACCCATTTGCAGGATCTTCAGATAACCAAGCTGGACAGAGTGGAGGTTCAGCTGGTCGATCCCAATTCCCTTGATTCCCGGTTATATATTTATGTATTGAACCGGGGGATGCCCCGTGTTACTATGTATTGGGGATCTGTTTTCGATTTGAGATTTATTGTTGTTATCTGATTTGTATGGGTTTGAGTCAACTCATATTTTGATTATGAATATTTTGAATGTATGATTTTAAGTTCAGGCATAAATTATTTCGAAAATTTTTAAGCCCGATTTTTTACGCTTCCGTGATTATGTGCTGTTATCTTGTGTAATTAGCACGGGGCCTGAAATTTTTTGTGTCAGAGCTTAAACTGGGATAAGCTCGATTTCCTTTGATCACACTCGAGTCTAGGCACTGAGTTTTGATTTTATTTTGATTGACTCTGTGACTTATGTGATCTTTTATCTGTCTATGTGATTATCTACTGTGAGATCTTACCTCTAGAATTGTTTAGATGCCGCCGAGAAGAGGAAGAGGTAGGACGACTAGACGTACTGAGGAGGAGTCTAGGGCAGGTAGTGACGATGATGTTCATCAGGTTGAGGATGTTACTAGACAGATAGGCGAGATGGAGCTAGTTTTAGCACGATTTTAGCGGACGAACCCTCCGACGTTTTCTGCTGCCGAGGGCGGTGCGATGGCTGAGGCTTGGTTGGTTCAGATGGAGGAGTTGTTCGATACTCTGGAGTACGCTCCCGAGACGAAATTGAATCTGGCAGTGCTGCAGCTGAGAGATGTTGCACAGCGCTGGTGGAGGGGTACTTCTCGTATCCTTCATGATAGTGGGGCTGTGATCACCTGTGAGAGCTTCTGTGAGGCGTTCAGACAGGAGTATACCCAGGATTCCTACTACAACAGCCGGGGGAAGAAGTTTGACAACTTGAGGAAGGGTAACCTGCGAGTGGCTGAGTATGCCCGACAGTTTTATGTGCTTTAGATGTATGTGTCGCACGTCGCCAACCAGGAGAGAACGAAGAGGAACAAGTTTTTGAAAGGTTTGAGGCCTGATCTGTACCAGATGGTTTTGTCTGGGTCACCTGTGACCTATATTGATGCAGTGAACCGAGCGGTGGACATTGAGGAGAGTTTGATGGAGGTTGAGGCTCCGATTCAGCCGAATACTGGACGCACCTATTAGCCTGTTCAGGATGCGTCACAATGTTTTTATTCTCCTCAGGGGTCGCAGCAGCAGCAGTCTAATCTCCAAAGGTTTCGACCTTGAGGGAAACAGTTCAAGAATAAGGCGGATTCGAGTTCCTCTGGTTCTGCGAGTTCTGGTTCCGACAGTGGTTCTGGCAGCGGTGCTAGTGGCATGTCTTGTGGACAGTGCGGAGGATGGCATCCGACTTCGCAGTATCGTGGAGTTCAGGGGTCCTGCCGTAACTGCGAACAGCCAGGACCCTTTGTGAGGGTGTGTCCTTTGTTGAGGGGTCAGAATTCGATTCCTTCTTAGAAGGGTTCGGCTGGTGGTTCTTCGTAGAGACCACAGTTTCTTGTTCCGACTCAACGATCGGGATTTCAGCCTAGTGGACCGTCTAGGTTTGGAGCACCTCAGAGACCTCAGTTCCAGATTCCCCAGCAGGCTCAGGCGAACGCTTTGACCAGAGAGCAGGCTGAGGAGACGCCTGCCATGGTGATCGCAGGTACATGCTTTATTTTCGACTATCCTGCGATAGTTTTATTTGACACTGGTGCATCACACTCTTTTATTTCTGAGATGTTTGTGTGTGAGCATGGGTTGAGTTCTTCCCCATTGTGTGATGTTGTTTCCGTGTCTACCCCTATTGGTGTGAGTCTGTGGTCTCGTGAAGTGGTATTGGATTGTGTGCTTCGATTTGATGAGCATGTTTTGGTGTCCAATCTGATTGTTTTGGGAATAAGAGATTTTGATTGTATCTTGGGAATTGATGTGTTATCTTGCTATAAGGCTACTGTTGATTTTTTTCATGGTGTGGTGATGTTTCGCTCTGACTCGGGTGAGAAGTGGGAGTTCTACGGTGCTGATTCGTGCTCGAAGATTCCACTAGTCTCCGCCATGGAGATTTTTAGCCTGTTATCGCTAGGTAACGCAGGATTCATGATCTACGCGCTTGACAGTGGTGTGGTGATGTTTCGCTCTGACTCGGGTGAGAAGTGGGAGTTCTACGGTGCTGATTCGTGCTCGAAGATTCCACTAGTCTCCGCCATGGAGATTTTTAGCCTGTTATCGCTAGGTAACGCAGGATTCATGATCTACGCGCTTGACAGTTCCCAAGAGCCGCGATTGGAGTTGAGCGATATTCCAATCGTTCGAGAGTTTCCCGACGTATTCCCGGATGAGATTCCTGGATTCTCTCCGAGACGTGAGATTGACTTCAGCATTGAGTTGGTGCCCGGTACTGCCCCGATCTCTAGAGCTCCATATCGGTTTGCGCCTGCAGAATTGAAAGAGCTGAAGGATCAATTGAGAGATCTCTTGGAGAAGGGCTTCATTAGACCGAGTATGTCGCCTTGGGAAGCTCCGATCCTTTTTGTGAAGAAGAAGATGGGTCTATGAGGATGTGTGTGTACTTTCGACAACTGATTAAAGCGACGGTGAAGAACAAGTATCCTTTGCCGAGGATTGATGACTTGTTCGACCAGTTGCAGGGATCGGTGGTCTACTCGAAGATTGATTTGCGCTCTGGTTACAACCAGTTGCGGATTAGAGACGCTGACGTGGCGAAGACAGCTTTTCGGACTCGATATGGACATTATGAGTTTCTTGTCATGCCGTTTGGGTTGACTAATGCCCCAGCTGTGTTCATGGACTTGATGAATCGCGTCTTCAGTGAGTATATCGATCGGTTCGTGATTGTCTTCATAGATGACATCCTGGTGTATTCGAGGAGCTTGAGAGAGCATAAGGAGCATTTGAGACTGGTGTTGCAGAGATTGAGAGACTCGCAATTGTACGCCAAGTTCAGCAAGTGCGAATTCTGGCTTGATCGAATTATCTTTCTGTGTCATGTGATTTCGGCACAAGGGATTTCGGTAGATCCGAGTAAGGTCGAATCAGTTCTTAACTGGGAGAGACCTCGGAACGTTTCCGAGATCCGTAGTTTCTTGGGATTGGCTGGCTATTACAGGTGTTTTATCGAGAAGTTCTCTTCTATAGCCAGGCCATTGACTCAGTTGACACAGAAAGATCGGAAGTTTGTTTGGACTGACGAGTGCAAGTGCAGCTTTCAGACATTGAAGGAGAAGTTGACTACTGCTCCTGTTTTGGCTCTACCGTCTGGATCCGGAGGATTCGTGGTGTGCTCCGATGCTTCTCTCAATGGTTTGGGATGTGTTTTGATGCAGAACGGGTATGTGATTGCTTATGCGTCTCGACAGTTGAAGCCTCACGAGACGAGGTGTGAGGATTGAGAAATTCGAATAGTTATTAATCAGATTTTGTAGGATTAGTCGCAGGATTTAGAGTTTTCGAATTTCTCTAAGTATTGAATCAGCCGTAGCAAATTTTGGTAGTCAACGCGGGTTAACAGTACTGTAGCTTGCAGCTGGTGAAATTTGTTATAGATAGTTACTGTAGCGTGTGAGACGTACGTCGTCGTTTTGATTGTAGAGGTTTCTGCTGGCAGACGTTGCATTTAGCACGACAGTTAGCGAGAGAGCGACACGTGTTGGTCAACATTTTTGAGTGTTGACTACTGGACCAGCAGATGCGAGAGTAAAGGAGCGACCAGCTGATGGTTTTAAGAACCAGTTGCATAGGTAGAGCGACGTCATTTTAATAAGTCGAAACGCTGTGTTTTGAGTGTTGCGACTGGTACCAGCCGCGAGAGATTTGTTTTGAGGAATGCGTTGCGACTGGGTGACCAGCTGTTGGCACAAATGCTTACGTAACTGTCACGGCGTCATTTGATTAGTTGACGAGTCGTCGTTTTGGCTTGTTTGGCATAACCAGTCGACTGATGGGTTTTGTAGAGACCTGTTACCAGCTTTTGGTTTCTTCACAAGAGATATATGTTGTCAGCTGGTGAAGCTCCGCAACGTCGTTTGAGTTAGTTGGAACGGTGTCATTTTGATGTTCTTTTGAGAAGGCACCGGCTGGTTGTTGCTGCTGGTTTTATCGAAAGAAAAAGATGGTATCTGCTGTAAGATATATACTGTTCACGTCGACTGGATAATTTGTGATCAGCAGCAGTTGGATTCGAGATATATATATATGTGTTGTTCGACACTTAGAATTATTTAGAACCCGATATTTCTTATCTACATATCCAAACCCTCGATTGCTACTGTTCACCGTGACCTATTTCTGTCAATTTCCGCCGTTCTCCGTCGATGATTTGAGAGGTTTAGGTGGCGCTGGGTTCGTTGTGAGTTGCTCTTTCGATTGCTACCCATTTGAAGCCCTGAATCAACATTGGAGAAGAAGTGCGAAGTTGCTGTGTCTTCGTACAGAGAAGTTCGTTGTTTATTCTGCTGGTTTGAGTTTCTGGGTGAGCAATTATTGTTGTTTCTAGCTTCGGTAAACCTGTAAAACTAGAGCAGGGTTCTGACCGTAGGCTATGATGCTTACAAGTTTAGATTTGAACTAGAATTAAGCTGATTTGTGAGGCCTTGTGACAGATTTGAGTTCGCAGGAGGTACCTGCTGGAATTTTCGAAATCATGAAGAAGCTGACTTGCTTCAATTGTGGTACCGTGCCTTGTAAGAATCTGTTGAGGTTGATTTCAGCTATTGAAGGTACGAATTGAGCAGATTTAGCAGCTTTGAGAGTGGCATGGCTGTGATCGATGGTATGAACCTGCTGATATGATTATGTGAATTTACATTACAATATGTTGAATTGTTTGAATTGTATATGCTGTTTCACATAATGAATTGTATGCATTGTGCATTGATTATTGAATTGGCATTCATGCATACATATTGAGCCTGACAGATTGATTGATGACCTGATTGAGAGCCACGTTGTGACTGGCCGACTGACTCGTCGTGCCTGAAAAGTCCAACGCTATCATCGGAGTGGTGACCGACTGACTTGTCGTGTCTGAAGACCACCGAGCTATGATGGGCTGACGGGCCCTGAAGATCACGGACCGATGATTTCCACCGGCTGACTCGCTATGCGTGGTATAGAGGCTCGACTGATTGATTGCCAGTTGACTTGCTGGTCTAGCTATCCGATCTTTGATAGCCCTCATGCATTCATGGCATTGATTCATAGCATGTTGCATGTTTAGCTGTTTAGATAACTCTTTGTACTGAGGCTTGACCTCGTATTTTTTTCCTGCTTTTGTGTTGTTTGGGTCTGCGTTACCCATTTTCAGGATCTTCAGGTAACCAAGCTGGACAGAGTGGAGGTTCAGCTGGTCGATCCCCATTTCCATGAGTCCCAGTTATTTTATTTATGTATCGAACCCGGGGGATGCCCCGTGTCTTATGTATTTTTGGGGATCTGTATTTGAATTGATAATTGTGTTACCTGTTTTATGTGAGTCTGAGTCAACTCATATTTTGATTATGAATATTTTGAATGTATGATTTTAAGTTCACGCCTAATTTATTTCGAAAATTTTTAAGCCCGATTTTAACGCTTCCGTGATTATATGCTTAATTGTGCTATTATCTTGAGTAACTAGCACGGGTCCGGACACGAGGTCCCCTGTTAATGATTTGGAGTTGGCTGCGATAGTGTTTGCCTTGAAGATTTTTGGTGTACACCGACCACAAGAGCCTGAAGTATATCTTCACGCAGTCAGATTTGAATATGAGGCAGCGAAGATGAATGGAATTGCTCAAGGACTTTAACTACGAGATTCAGTATCAACTTGGGAGGATGAACTCAGTTGCCGACGCATTGAGTAGGAAAACCCAGCCTGCGATGCTTTCGTCTTTGAGTGTCTCTAAAGTCTATGAGCAGTTGAGTACTTCTGGTTGGCGTTTCCAGCCGGATGATCAGTACTTTACGGTTTCTTCGATTCAAGTAGAACCGCAGATTGTGAGTGCCATCAGGGAGGCACAGCGGACTGATCTTTATGTTCATGATTTGAAGATTAAAGCCCGAAGTGGTCAGTCTGATGATTTCTCTATTTCTTCTGATGGGTGTATGAGATTTCGAGGAATATTGGTGGTTTCGAACTTGATCGATTTGAAAGGAACCCTTCTGAATGATGCACATTGTAGCCGATATAGTGTGCATCCGGGCGAGAGAAAGATGTACCATGCCTTGAAGTCTCACTATTGGTGGGCAGGTATGAAGAGCGACATTTCGGCTTTTGTTGCTAGATGTCTAAATTTTCAGCAGGTTAAGGCTGAGAGAATGAGACCTGGTGGTCTGCTACAGAGTTTGGAGGTGCCCCAACGGAATTGGGAGCACATAGCCAATGAATTTTGTGACTCATCTACCTCGATCGAGTAGGGGGTGTGATGCGATTTTGGTGGTGATTGATAGACTTTCGAAATCAGCCCATTTCATTACCTATGATGTGAGGTGTTCGATGAAGAAAATGGCGAAGCTGTATATCGACCATGTAGTTAGATTGCATGGAGTTCCTGTTTCGATAGTATCCGATAGAGATCCAAGATTCACTTCCCGATTTTGGAAGAGCTTGAAAGCAGCGATGGGTTCGAGATTGGCTATGAGTACAGCCTATCACCCACAGACAGATGGTCAGTCTAAGCAGACTATTCAGATTTTGGAGGATATGCTGCGTGCAGTAGTGATGGATTTCAGTGGTGGCTGGCAGGATTCTTTGGTTGAGTTTTCGTATAACAAAGCTACCAAGTGACTATCGGAATGGCTCCATTTGAGGCGTTGTATGGTCATAAGTGCAGATCTCCGATCTGTTGGGAAGAAGTTGGTGAGAGACAACTTTCTACCCCTGAGTTTGTGCAGCATATGAAGGAGCAGATTGATTTGATTCGAAGTAGAATGAAGGCTTCACAAGATATATTTAGTAGCTTTGCTAACCGAAGACGTCGACCGTTAGAATTTGAGGTTGGCGATCGGGTATTTCTCAAAGTTTCTCCTTTCAAGAGTGTGATGCGCTTTCGATTCGAAGGCAAATTAGCTCCCAGATTCATTGGTCCTTTTGAGATTGTCGAGTGGATTGGACAGTTGGATTATCGATTGAGGCTGTCTGAAGAGTTAGCAGCGATGCATGATGTTTTTCATGTGTCAATGTTGAGAAAATATGAGCCAGATCCGTCCCATGTGTTGAGAACCGACGAAGTTGAGCTGGATTCTGCCTGAGTTATGTTGAATATCCAGTTCAGATTTTTGATAGGAAGGAGAAGCAGCTGAGGAACAAAGTAGTTCCGTTGGTGATGGTCCAATGGAGCAAACATGGCAGAGAAGAAGTAACTTGGGAACCAGAAGAGAAGATGCAGCGCGAGTGGCCGCATCTGTTCGAGTAGATATTGTATTAGATTTCGGTTTCTGGTTATGTTCTTCCCTAATTGTTGTTTGTTGATTTCCCAGTTATCTTGAACTCTTGGGTTTGAATTAGATAAATTTCTGTTTCGTATTCTGATTGTTTGATTGTTTTTCCCTGAGTTTGCCTTTGATTTCGAGGACGAAATCTATTAAGGTGGGGAGAATGTGAGGAATCAGATTAGATTAGTGGTTAATTTTGTTATTGGGATTAGCCACGTGAATTTTGAGGATTTTGAAATTCTCTAAGTATTAGAAATCAGACGTAGCGCTAGTATAAGAAGCAGATGTAGCGAATTTTGGTAAAGTATGTCAGCAGCAAGTTCCTGTAGCGAAAGTCAACGCGGGTGCTGGCAGTATTTGCGCTTAGAATGGTTGCTGCTGGCAGCAGGCGCGCAAATACGAGAATGATGAGAAGCGACGTCGTTTGAATAAGTTGAAAACACTGTGTTTTGAGTATTGCGACTGGGTGACCAGCTGTTGGCAGCAATGCTTACGTAACCATTACGGCGTCGTTTGGATTAGTTGAAGCGTCTTCGTTTTGATTTGGTTTCACGTGATCCAGTCGCTGGTGTGTTTACCCAGCTGTTAGCAGATAGGGTGATGTATCCTTTGCGACGTCGTTTTGAATTATTTAACGCGACCAGTCGATGGTTTGTTTCATAGGTATCTGTTGTTAGCTGGTGAAGCTCTGCGACGTCGTTTGAGTTATTTGGAACGGTGTCGTTTTGATGTTATTTGGAGAATGCAACTGTTGGTTGCCGCTGCTGGTTTTATCGAAAGAGTAAGATGTTATCTGCTGTAAGATATCTACTGTTCACGTCGACTGGATATTTTGTGATCAGCAGCTGTGGGATTTACGGGTTATATACATAGAAGTGTTGATCGACACTTAGAAATATTCTGGACCCGATATTTCTTATCTCCTTTCCCAAACCCTCGATTTGCTACTGTTCATCGTGACCTATTTCCGTCGATTGCCGCCGTTCTCCGTCGATGATTTGAGCGATTTTGGCGCTGGATTCCTTTAGAGTTGCTCTTTCGATTGCTACCCATTTGAAGCCCTGAATTAACGTTGGAAAATAAGTGCGAAGTTGTTGTGTCCTCGTACAGAGAAGTTCGTTGGTTCTTCTACTGGTTTGAGTTTTTGGGGGAGCATTTCTTATTGTTTCTAGATTTGGTAGACTTGTAGAACTAGAGCAAGGTTTTGACCGTAGGCTATGATGCTTAGAAGTTAGAATTGAACGAGAATTAAGCTTATATGTGAGACTTTGTGACAGATTTGAGTTTGCAGGAGGTATCTGCTGGGATTTTCGAAAGCAGGAAGAAGCTAAGTTGCTTCAGTTGTGGTACCCTGCCTTTGTAAGAATCTGTTGAGGTAGAATCAGCTGTCGAAGGTACGAA
Source organism: Dorcoceras hygrometricum (assembly GCA_001598015.1). NCBI lineage: Eukaryota > Viridiplantae > Streptophyta > Magnoliopsida > Lamiales > Gesneriaceae > Dorcoceras > Dorcoceras hygrometricum. The sequence goes on along the minus strand of KV014925.1, from coordinate 41,086 downwards.
TTGAGCAGATTTAGCAGGCTTAGAGCATGAACATGACTATGATTGATGTTGTGAAATCTGTTGATGTGATTCTGTGAAATTACGTGTAACTGTTTGTTGAATTGATTGAATATTTCATTCGGTTTTCACGTAATGAATGGTATGCATCGACATTGATTATTGATTGGCATTCATGCATACATATTGAGCCTGACAGATTGAATGATGACCTGATCGAGAGCCACGTTGTGACTGGCCGACTGACTTGTTGTGCCTGAAAAGTCCAACGCTATCATCGGAGTGGTAACCGACAGACTTGTCGTGTCTGAAGAACACCGAGCTGTGATGGGCTGACAGGTCCTGAAGATCACGGACCGATGATTTCCATCGGCTGACTTGCTGTGCGTGGTATATAGGCTCGATCGATATGATTGCCAGTTGATACACTAGTCTAGCTATCCGATCTTTGATAGCCCTCATGCATTTCATAGCATTGATTATAGCATGTTGCATGATTATCTGTTTTGATTAGCTCTTCGTACTGAGGCTTGACCTCGTATCTATTTTCCTGCTTTTGTGTTGTTTGGATCTGTGTTACCCATTTGCAGGATCTTCAGGTAACCAAGCTGGATAGAGTGGAGGTTCAGCTGGTCGATCCCCGTTCCCTTGAGTCCTAGTTATATATTTATGTATTGAACCGGGGGATGCTCCGTGTTACTATGTATTGGGGATCTATTTTCGATTTGAGATTTATTGTTGTTATCTTATTTGTATGGGTTTGATTCAACTCATATTTTGATTATGAAATTTTGAATGTATGATTTTAAGTTCAGGCCTAAATTATTTCGAAAATTTTTAAGCCCGATTTTACGCTTCCGTGATTATGTGTTGTTATCTTGAGTAATTAGCACGGGTCCTGACACCAAGCTCTGGGTGCTTGCTTCAACCCATATAGAGCTTTATCCAGTTTATAGACATAATCTGGATGTGTATGATTTACGATGCCAGGAGGTTGTGCAACATACACTTCCTCTGTTAAGATGCCATTAAGAAATGCACTCTTAAGATCCATAGAAAGACTTTGAAGTCTTTAAATGCAGCATATGCAAGAAACATGCGAATGACTTCTAACCTAGCTACTGGTGTGAAGGTCTCATCAAAATCTATGCCTTCCATCTGCCTAAATCCTTGTGCAACCAGTCCAGCTTTGTTTCTAGTTACTACACCATCTTCATTCAGTTTATTCCTAAAGATCCATCGAGTTCCTATGACTGAATGATTATAGGGTCTAGGTACAAGTTGCCATACGTTATTACGCTTAAACTGGTTTAATTCTTCTTGCATTGCATATATCCATCTGGGGTCAGCTAAGGCTTCATCTATTTGCTTAGATTCTATATGAGAGATGAATGCAGAATCAAAATTATCATGTGATAGCTGGCCTCATGTGCGAACAGGAGAATGAATGTTACCTATGACCTACTCAGGTGGATGATTTTTATTCCACCGGAGATCAGATCCAATGAGATTTTCTCCTTGTTCCCCCTGTGTCGCTAGCTGGATAACAACTGGATCAGCTGACGCCAGTTGATGTTTATGGTTGTTAGCTTGTGCGTCTGATTCCAGCTGTTGTGATTGTTGTTCCAGATGTGAGCTTGGATCAGCTCTTGAAACAGTTGGTCTGGATACCAATTGATGATCA
>KV014924.1:123411-138759 GCA_001598015.1 Dorcoceras hygrometricum | reverse complement strand
GCTTTGATTAAGGCAAGTAAAAGCTGATTCTTTGCTACACCATTTGAAGCATATATTGTGTTTTTATGGATCTGCTTGCCTGTATGTTATTGATATATTTAAAGTTCATGTTTGAAATGATTTAGACATGATAAGGAAAGAAAGATGGGTTCGAAAATGTTGTTTTGATGTTTATAATGCTTCCAATATGATTTCCAGAAAGTTTATGAAGTTTTAAAGGTACTGAGAATTCGAATTCATTTCAAGAAATGTTATGAATGTTCTTCTTGTAATAGCGGTAATATCAGAATTTGATAACTGTGTAATCGGTATTTGTTGGTTGAATCATTGGTATGGTTTGATAGGCAACGACTGATGGCATAAGTTGTTGTTTTGATATTACGAATTGATGGTCCCGGACATAGGATCACTAAGCAAATAGGAGTTCAGAAGGGGGGGTTGAATGAACTCCTTTCGATTTTTCTATTTCAAAGTTCTTTTAAAATGTTTGGATCTCAGTTATAATCAAACTTCTCAGCCAACAAAATATGTGCGGAAATAGGCCGATTGATTTGTGAACAATGAACAATGCGCAACACAAAATAAATGCGTAAATGAGAGATTGAGTCGAGAGTTTGTTTCTGGAAGTTCGGATATAAATATCCTATCTCTCCTTCTTCCTCCTCGGAAGGTAGCACTAAAAGACTTTGATGTGTGTAGCCTTTCTACAAACACCCGCTCCCGTAACCCGTAGCTACGAGAACTCCTAGCGCTTTACAACACAACTTGACGCAGACTTCGCTGCTTGTTTACAATGTTTTGAATGTTTTACGAACTTCTTAAAAGACAGTTCGTTTACAATCTCTATCAAATATATCAATGAGAACACGAATCAAGAGACTGTAAAAATCTTCTGGTATCAACAACGAACAACCAGAAGATTGACTCGAATATTTATCTAATGAAGATCAAAACTAAATGTTCTTCGAGTCTTGAGCTTTTTGAAATTTCAACGAAGTGAAAGCTCTGTTTAAATTTTGGCAGCGTTACAGCAATAGATAATTAGCGAAGTGTGTTCTTCAAAGCCGCTGCTGATATTTATAGGCTTCGACTGCAACGGTAACATTAACTCTCCAAAGGAAATAAATCCCGTTTGAATTACTGCCAAAATAGTACACCGTAATCTCTGCTTCACTGCAAGGTCAAACGCTCATCCACAGAGCCAATTTGTCTTCTTTCCATTTTTGTGCAAGCATAGAGAAAACGGCCACTGTACACTGTACTATTCACCCAAAATAGTACCTAACTTGTTTCCTTCATTCCAGGCAACTGTACGATCCAACAAATCTTTTCCTTATAGGCAAACGATCGTATTTGAAATACTTAGAGCTTGCGCCTGAAATTACTTTGGAAATCAGCACTTACATCCATCATCGTTGACAAGAACTTCGACTGGAAAAACGCTTAGAAGAATTCATCTGCTGATAGCATACGCATTTTTCCATCTGCTGATTCCTTTAGCAATAAAACGATGTCGTGTCAATTTAATCAAGTGACACCGTTTTGCTATCTTTGAAATACATCTGCTGGTAAACACCAAGTAGAGCATCTGCTGGTTTGTCAAAGGAACGCTTCTGCTGAATCAAACAAAACGCTGTCGTTCCAACTAAACCAAACACTGTCGTATCGCAATCTTCAACAAATAGACTAAACAACTGCTGATTCTCTTCAACAAGGTATCTGCTAAACACTTCATCTGCTGAAACGAAACAGTGCACTCCACGACGTCGTTCTAACTTATCAAAACGTTGTCGTTTACCAATCCTTAGCAAAAACACGCTGAAGCACAAATCGGTATCTGCTGATCGCGACAACAACATCTGCTGAACTACTCAAACCGTTCAACTGCTGAAATCATATCATCTGCTGAAAACTCACGAAAGCTCCAACTGCTGAAAACTCACGAAAGCTCCAACTGCTAAAGATTTGTAAAAAGCTCCCTACAACTATTTAAATTTTGGAAATTTGCCAAAAGTTTTGAAAGAACAATTTGCTCATTCAAAAATATTTTCGAACGAAATCTGAAATCTACTCGTGTTTTATGATTGGGGCGAAATCTGCCTGGAAACCTTTTGCGCCGTATCTATTAAATGAATAAAATCAACTTAAGCTGAAATCTGAATTTTAAAACATCAAAATGGCCCTTAGAATAAAAAGGGTCAACATTTGTGGTCCTACAGATTTTGGGGCGCTACAAAGAACCTGTTAATTCAGAAGATATTAATAAATTTTTCAATAGAATAATTATTCTAACCAAATACTTAAAACAATAGCTACATAAGTTGATCATATTTCTAATAATATTAATCAGACTCAACATCCAAAACACTCAACGTTTCATGACACCGCTAATCCTTTCTTTCAAACAAAAATCATTCCCTATGAAAAGGAAAAACAAATCATTTTCATAAAAATGCTGATAAAATTCTCAATAAACCGCCAAACTTTCAGAAATTGGTACATTCGGAAGTAAAATCAATTGTGTTGAAACTAATAATGATAACACTGATGCATCACCTCAAACTACAGACGTCTCTGAAGATGAATCTTTAGATGGTGTCAATATTATTGACAATCGTTTTGAAGACGATCATGAACAAATTAATAAAATCTATAACAGACGAAGACGATTTAATAATAATAATACACGTAATTACTATTCAAGACCTACCCCGGCCGATATTGGCTACGAAGAAAGAAATCAATATGGCCATATGATGGCCAATCCATAACATTGATGTCAAATCAGAATACGAAATTTTGAATACATTACAGGAAATGGGAATGGCAAGACTTGCAGTCAAAATGAAGAAACTGCCACGACCCTCATTGTTCAGGGGTTTATTGGCCAACTAAGAATTGGTGGGATAATGCTTCATCACTTGAACAAAACTCAATATTCTTAATCACACCATTCAAGTTGAAGATAACAATGGCAATATAAATGAACAAAATGACTCTTGTGAATATCTAATCATCACAATTTCCGTGTATTTTATTGTGAATCCAAAAGAAGAATTCTATTCTTCAAAAATTATTTTAACAAATCTTCGTTGCCCATCCTTATCAGACTATCGATGGTACAAGGATATCTTCCATACTCATGTTCTGCAACGGAAAGACTGTAATATGTCTTTCTGGAAAGAACGATTCATTATGGGATTACCAAGACTCTTTGCGGAACGAATAATTCAAAAACTCAAAAGTAAACTAGGAATTGAAGAAATCCCTTTCAATGACATGACTTTTGGTCAATTATTTGCTTTCATTAAAAAAGAAGGATTATCACTATGTTCCGAATTAAAACTCCACGCCAAATACAAATATGACAAAATCACCACTAAAAAAGAATTAGGATCCTTCTGTTCAATGTTTGGGTTCAGACATAGACTCTCCTTCGATACGAAGGAAAAAGAAAGCAAAAAAATTTAAACCATATCACAAGACTTCAACTAACAGAAGATATAAAAAGAATAAACATACCAGTCGTCCAAAATCTAATACCTTAAAATGCTGGAATTGTAATCAACCAGGAGACACATCAAATAATTTCCTTAAAAAGCCAAAGAAAAAATCAAAACAAAATATTAATGAATTAATCGATGATATTCCTAGTGATACAAGCACATCTACCAAAGACGATACAGAAACTGAAACCGAGAATCCTTCCAAAGGAATCTGTCATTTATGTGTTATTTCAAAAGTTAAGAAAGAGGCAATTTTTGTCAGGCCCGATGCTCATAAACACAAATACAACACGCAACACAAGGAAACTTAAAAAGTGGCTAAAAAATTTTTCTTTTGGCCTGAACTTAAAATACATCATCAACATAGGCGTATACTCAAAATACGATTTTGAAATAAAGCCACAACATAAATACGCCAACGAAAACAAATATATATATACACATGCTTCCAAATAAACCAAGTCAATATATACAACTACACAGGGAATTCTTTGGTGCTGACTCGATACAACATATATATATGCATATAACTGGGAACCCACACCTGGGACTGCAACAGCTGTCTCACTCACGGACCAGCTGAACTACCGGAAAAAGGCCTGCAGTGGCCAACACACGGCCAAAGCAGCCCCAAGGGAAAACACATGAGGTTAACCTCGGTTCGAAGAGAAATCAACAACAGCTAACAAATAAGCATGAACAAAATGCGTGCAATGCATGAGTAAAGGTGTAATGCATTATCGGGGCTCCAGGAACGTCTCGAAAGCTGGAGATACAATGCTCACAGAAACACTCAACAGCTGGGGGTACATAACTCGTAGGAACAGCTCAACATACAGAGGTACATGGCTCACAGAACAACTCCACGGCTGGAAGTATGACAATTAGTGGTCCATAGAGTATGTGAGAGTGTAGTAGTTATCCACTCGTCTCAACATGCAGTACCAGAAGCAAAGATACAACAACTCAACCTGTTGCACCCAACTCCATGAGAGTGTTAGAGTAGATGCCCAACTAGCCAACTTGTGGCGTGTGGGTTCATAGACTCTTGTATGAAACGATATTTATATATGATATTCGCATTTATTTATGGCATTATTTAGTTTCATTGTGTTGTATGATGATTAACAATTGCATTGAGTAAAAACCTAGAATGCACTATAGTGTATGTTAGATGTGATAGTGGGTATGACGGCTATCATGAAACACATCTAATAGTCACTGTGTATTTTGAATTAGTTCCTAGTCGATTGGGCCGTAAAAATGAGGATAAGGCTGCCCGAGCTTGAGACTAGTATCTGCGATGCGAAGTACCATGTTTCATTGGTAGGGCACATTGTGATGTTCTGAGAATGCAGATAGATAGTGACCTGGTGATCTATCGAACTACCCTCGTTCGGACTTTCCAAGTGGTTACCATTTGTCGAGTGGATAAGTCCGAGGTCTTGGTTGCTCTGATTAGTCCTCACGACTCGAAACGTCATTGAGACTCTACATGATAGGCGTCTCACTTTGACCCGTTTGCCGACTCACTTGGGGTCGTTAGGCGGCGGGATTGGGTGAGGCCCCGATGCATGTAGGAGTCGATGCATCGTTGTCGAGGATTCACCGCTCGCAGACATGCGTGGATATCCTATGCTATCTGAGTGGATAATAGTGTATAAATATCTGGCCAGAGTACTAGAAGTGTTTTAGATAAATGGGTTTACCTAGTTGCACTCGTGATGTCACTATTCGATCTCCAAGATGTACGCATAGCTATCGGATCTATAGCGACTTTCGATTTACCAATTGTCGTTGATCTGATCGAGATATATGGATTGAAAGGACCGTACTGTACGCTAACCACGACCAACTGGTTCTTGCAGGCACTATCAGTGATACCTAGGGGATCAAGGGGCGATGTTGCTAGACGCTCTTACCATGATCCGATGGGCAAGTCCGGAATTTTGATTCCGGAGCCGCAATGGTTGTGGGCCCACAGCTAGCTGTATCCCTGAACCATTGAGGGTCACACAAGTACTGGATTTGAGATTCCCGCATGGAAACCGAGCTCAAAGTGTTGAGCATAGAAAGAGGATTTTAGGGAGTGTGACTTCCTAAAAGTCAACAGGGGTCAAATCGTGATTTCCCGCTGTTGAGGGGCAAAACAGTCATTTTGCACTGGGGTTCAGAAAAATGGTTTTTCAGATCATAGTATTCAGTTTTTGGAAACTGAGTCGATCGGAGTTATGATGAAGTCACGGTGATAGGGATGAACCGAATGTTCATACGTTGGACCCGGGTCCGTTGGGCCGGTCCAAGTTTATCACTAGTCTACTTAATGTAGACTTAGAGGCTTTAATCAACACTCGTGATGTCACTATTCGATCTCCAAGATGTACGCATAGCTATCGGATCTATAGCGACTTTCGATTTACCAATTGTCGTTGATCTGATCGAGATATATGGATTGAAAGGACCGTACTGTACGCTAACCACGACCAACTGGTTCTTGCAGGCACTATCAGTGATACCTAGGGGATCAAGGGGCGTTGTTGCTAGACGCTCTTACCATGATCCGATGGACAAGTCCGGAATTGTGATTCCGGAGCCGCAATGGTTGTGGGCCCACGGCTAGCTGTATCCCTGAACCATTGAGGGTCACACAAGTACTGGATTTGAGATTCCCGCACGGAAACCGAGCTCAAAGTGTTGAGCATAGAAAGAGGATTTTAGGGAGTGCGACTTCCTAAAAGTCAACAGGGGTCAAATCGTGATTTCCCGCTGTTGAGGGGCAAAACAGTCATTTTGCACTGGGGTTTAGAAAAATGGTTTTTCAGATCATAGTATTCAGTTTTGGAAACTGAGTCGAGCGGTCTGATATGATGGGAGATCGGAGTTATGATGAAGTCACGGTGATAGGGATGAACCGAATGTTCATACGTTGGACCCGGGTCCGTTGGGCCGGTCCAAGTTTATCACTAGTCTACTTAATGTAGACTTAGAGGCTTTAATCAAAACACTTGATTACACTACAACCCTAACCCTAGAGCTCCAAAGTGCGCCGCCCCTTCCTCTCTCAAAAGCCGCCTCCGCCGCCGGCCTCCACCGCCGTCGCCGCTAATTGATCGGACTTGCTCCGATCAGTTTTTCGAGGAGAATCCGTCCACGTCGATCTCGTCAGGCCTTCTAGTGCAGGCTCACGAAGGAGTCTCGCTTCCGGTCGTGGACCTTATTGACGAATCTACAGCCTCCTACTGTGAAGCGCCGGTTTTCTTGTATTTCCGGTTGGAGCCAGGCGTAAGTCGCCAGCAAGGTAACTGTCTAAACGCCCTATGAATGGTTCATAGTTTGCATTGTTTTTGAATTGTATTGAACGTTTCCCGGCCTAATTTTGTTCTTCCGCTGCCTCGCCGGGAGACGGGATCCGGATCCGCCACGGTTCCCCAACAGAGAGCATTTTAGCTATCCACTCATCTCATAGCGGCAAACACCCAACAGCAGGGAGAAGAGGAGCACATTAGCGAGCAGCTCGTCCTCAAATAAACCATCAGCAAGCTTCCTGGTACTTACAGATCAACAAAACAAGGCCAGCATATTATAACAGAAGGAGAGCTCACAGCAGGGAAAGCAGCTAGCAGGGAATATCAACTCAACAACTAGAACTGCTAGCAACAGATAACAAGGGAAGAGCTCAATATGAGATGCATGTCTGAAATGCCAACTGTAACATATACAACATTCTACAAACGACTGAATAGCATTGACAAGCAGCTTCAATAATCACACGCATGCATAACAGATCAGGTAATAACAGGCCTAGTAGGGTTCTACACTCACACAGGAGGTTACGCAGAACAGCATACACACGAAAAGGCCACAGCACAACAGCACAAACATCAAGACTACCCAACACATGCATAATCTAGCTAAACAGCTCAGGAAGTATACGCAACACAAGGAAAAACAGCTCCGAAACACAGTCCGAGCGCAATAGATTATGGCGTACCTTCGGCCAAGCTACGGCCACACAGCTCACAGCCCCTATGTTCACAATATTACTTAAAACTTTAACTGCAAGCTCCGAATTTGTACCTTACGCCGATCTGGCCAACTACCTCAGCACAGGCTCACGTCTGCCAGTAGAATACACTTCCTGCTTCGTTCGGCCAACTGATCTGAGGCTCGCAGCTCTCGTCAACCGCACCGGAGGTTCTAATCTACCACGACACTTACAAATTAGCACTGCCTAATCTTAAATGGATCTCGGCCTAAGGCCTCGTAGCACAGAACCACCACGACTACAATTAGAGCCCTATCAAGCTCAAAGGTAAATGCTAGGGACATAAACCAACGCTATCCGAAAATCGTTACCTGAACCGAAGCTCAAACCCAGTCGGAAATCGCGAAACTCAACTCATACATCTTCACGTAGATATCCTCCATTCAGCCTCCTCCCGACTCCAAACTAGTACTGAAACATCGGCCTTGTATAGGGGTTTCCAACCGTTGCACGCTTCTTCCAAACTGACCGGCCGATCTCCAGAAATCGAGGAAAACTAGTTGGGTGAACAATGTCTAGGGTTTGGGGAAGAATGTCTGTCGAGAGCTTCCTGGTGACGCTAAGGAAAGTGTGGTCTAAATAACTAAGTATGGGTCAACGAGCGCTATTATACTTATGCTCAAAAGATCACGTTCACGACAGCATATAGCAATTTCAGCAGCAAATGCTCACCGCTGTGGATCAGTTCACGCAGAACAACGGAGCACCCGATAGCTCACGTGCCAAAAAATTACGCTCCTAGCAGATAACAGCTACCGCGATATAAATCACGCTTGCACAGGCAGCATAGGCTTTCAACAGATTATGCCTGTGGCAGCTCATATCTACTATAGCAGCAGTAGATTACAGGCTGAAAAATTTTATGCCCGGGGCAGCTCACACGACGACAACAGCTCTCATGGAGTCTGCTCTCCACTATCAGATTTCATCAAAAACCGGAAACCAATGGCAGCTCACATCCATACTGTGCGACCCCATCAGCTTGTGCCCAACAGCAGCACGGATCACCGGCATTCAGAACAGGCCACTGTACCGTTCCACCAGACAGCTCAGAGCTCCTGTACTGCCCCGATTTAGGCATATACACCCACCAGATCACGAGTCTTCTCAGTTTACGTACTCCGATCAGATTGCATAATAACAGCTCGCGAAAGCACATGTAAGTTCTCTAGTACACAGATTACACACGACCTAGACCAACACGTACCTTATTAGCTCAGCGCACACAGCTAAGCTCAGACCTCAAAGCTGATACCAGCTTGGCTTAGGATGCTTTCCTTAGTTATTTTCGCACCAACAGATCACCCTACGGTAGTTCACACTTATAGTCCAGCTCAATCACTCAACGGCTCTAGCACACATCCCAACCCTCGTGCATGCACAGTTCATCCCAAACAGCTCAAAAGAGCTAGGCCACTCCTACCTGATCTGACTAACAGGACAGATCAAAAAAATTACGGCATGCACAGCTTACGATACTCCAAAGCTGTTCGATAAGCTCTTAGATTACAGCGCACCAACCTGTAACAGCTTGCAATCCCAGAACAGCTCACGCCTGCAGTTCCTTGCTACATAGTACCCCTAAGCTGCTAACAGCTCACGGCTCAGCATAGTCCTTGCATAGCAGCTTGCTCCTAATATGGTGTACAACGAACAGTTTAGACTCCCACTCGTCAACTCGCTTGCGTAAACCCTAGGACCAGCTTGCATCCTAGCCGATCCACTTCAACTGCTAATCCCTAAGCTGGTCTATCTAGATTTGTTAACCACTAATCTGGACTAATTAGGCCATTAATCAACTTGGCTAGTTACAGTCCTCACAACTGTCCCCAACTTAAGAGATTTCGTCCTCGAAATCAAAAGCAACAGTCTGTTACAACAAGAACATAACACATACTGGAATTTCCGTAACAATCGTCAGTACATTGGCGAGGACTCAACACTCGCAACAGTGTGAAGCTGCACTTGCTATCACTAGGCTGCCACTACCCAGGCAACCCATTTTTACAACAGGGACGTCTCCACTCACCAAAACCAAAGGAAAAATCTTTTCCTTCTTCGTAGTCCCACAGTTCAGAAATAATGTATTGCCCGCTTTGGTTCTATTCGTTTATCTCGAATAGGGCGGATGTCCCAGCATTGTAAACCTCAATGCCTTAATTTTCTTTATTATCCACTAGCTTCTCATCTTCCTGACGGCTTCGTGAAATGACTTGATGTCAAGCTCACCCCTTTCTCTTGATACCGATACAAGAATTCAATGATATATCTTTCAAGTCGATGACTAGTTCTTTTCGCGCTTCTTGTAGTCCATCATTGTTCTTGTGCTCCTACACAATAAAAGTTTGGTTCAGTGCTTCCATATCCTCTAGTTCTCCTTCCTGTCCAATGATCTCAATGGACCATCATAACATCTTAGGGTCTAGTCCAGCTCACTCCATCAGTCACTCAATACAAAAGAAGGGTCTGGCCCATGTTTCCTCGACTGGAACACACGAATAGTCATCACGTAATTAACCACAAAACAGCCGGTATCCGCGACATCACAACACATATCCAATCTGCTCGAACAACATTGCACTGACTGATGAGTTTTAGATCTAGCTTACCCTCTACTTGCAAGCTCAACAACCGCTAGAAGGGAAAACTTGCCAAAAGCACACGGTCTGCAGGGTAAAATCCCAAAGATCCACACTCTATAGATACAAATTGGCTTGGTTATCTCACCCAACCTTCGTTCGGGATCAAATCATCTCTTCTTGGTCCTTCACCTGCTGCACAGAATCCGGTGAAGACCGCAGATTTTTTCCTAAATCTTCCAGTTGGTAGCGCAAATCTGTACTTATTTCCTTGCAAAACTTCGAGGGAAATAACCCGGAACATCTCTGGGAGCTAACACAGCGAACAAAAGTATACCAAAGCAAGGAATTTCTGTCAATCACCAGCGATAATATTCGCTACAATTCGTAGCATGCCTTCCAAGATCTGCATGAACAGCTCAGATTGACCATTTGGTTGGGGAGGTAAGCTACTCTCAGCCAATCGAGACCTCAAAGCGGTCTACAATCTCATCCAAACGTGGGAAAATGCACCAAGAATTCTTGATGGGCTATATCGAACACCGACACACCAGGAAATCTCGTTACATGGTTGACGCACCACCTCGTCATTTTCCTCAAAAGGACCTATCCCACCATAGGAACAGTAGTCGAGCATGCTCTAGGCTGCTACTCAGCTCAAAGCGTCCATCTTGACACAAAGCTGAAAGCTTAACTCCGCACTAGCCACAACCAAGAACCATTACGCCTTCGCTGCGCCACCCTAATCACAAGAGCCTGAGGTCAGATCACGATACACGTCCAAAGATCCCACCCGGGGTGATGCACCTTACGTCAAATCAAACGTCTCGCTTGTTGCATAAATCAGCTCACACCAACGCTTAGAGGGATAGATCTTGGCACTAACTCCAAGATGAAATGATTTCTCGTGCTCCAAAAATGAATCAAGGAATCTCATCCAAAAAGGCGTCGAAGCTATCGAGCAGCAGGGAAAATAAATCACTAATTCCTACTCCTCAATCCAGCCCAACACTCCAGCACTATATCACGGGACAAACACCACACCCCGGATGGAGTACTAACAGACATGACATCACATGAACAAGGTGGGGATTGAATCAACCCACGCCCAACATACAGAGCAAAACACACGCGTGTGATGTACTCGTGTCAACAAAACCCGCGCTGGAAAATCTAAAACAAGGCAAGGTCCTACTATAACTCCTATAGTAATTCGCTAGATTGCTCTCCCAACCACGATCACACGAGCACACCGGAGTCCCGAGTGCTGAGATGGAGAAGTCTATCTGAATCTAAATGTATCTGGTGGCTAATAATTTGATCGTTGGAACTAAACAGGGAGGAGGTAGCACCTGCGAAGTACCTCCAGAAGAATCCTGCTGCGACACTCTGATCACAAAGTGCTATCCTCTATGTCTATCGTTCAGTCCACAACATCTGCAAATGAGAGAAAAGGGAAACTGTTATACCAATGGGTGAGGGTCATCCCTCAAGCCCTTCTGAAATCTATTCTGCTTCATCTTCACACGTCTAGTAACGAGAGGAACATAGGCGGGAAGGAAATAAAACTGTCTCAAGCACACAGTCATCTTCAAATCTCCTTACACCAAGTCTAAGATACGGCAATAATCAACAAATAAGGCTGATTCTTTCCCCTCCAACCCATCCCTGCTCACCCTGTTGCTACCTGCAAGGTTGTTGCAAGGGCTTCCACCAATGACTAGATCAATACATCGATAGTATTGATGATCTACTCTATTCTCTCACAATTTAGCAATTTGACATTATCGATGTTACGCCCAAACCCCATGTGGCCACGGAATAGAATAAAAAGAAATAAAAGATGGAATTGAAGGGCTGAAATTGATATGCAGCAAGCTGTATTGCCTTGCTAAAAGAAAATTCGAAGAATAAACAATTGGCACCAAAAATTAAAACAGCTTTGAATATAAAATTCTAAATGCCAAATGCAATAGCGAAATTACAACTTTTGGAACTCTATCTGAATTTACTATTGTTGTAATAGATCTTAATACAGGTTTGACGAAAGATCAAAAACAACCATAACATCATTGTGGAATCTCCGGCCTTCGATAAACACCCACACACCACAGCTGGATCAGCTCCCGCCTCCCGCCTGCCCCAGATCTGACTCACCTGCACCAAGAAATCTAGTGAGCCTAGGGGCTCAGCAAGCAAAACTGAGAATAACAAGAGCACAATATGCAGGCAGGCGACATATTATAACACAGTTTAAAGGAAGTCTTTTAAACATAATCTCTTTCGTTAAACATCAGTTATGGGAAAACTCAAGTTCCATCAATATTTTCTTTATACTTATGGCTCATAAGCTCTCCTTAGGTCCGCTGGCGCTTGATCAAGTTACATCTGAATTCAGTTACTATATGGCAAAACTCGCCCTATATGAAGGGGCACCCGACATGCTCGACTGCTGCTCACCCTTCCAGTATGGACCGTCTGTTATCTTTGCCATAAATCTTAAAATCTGAACATTTTCTTCCTTTAAACAATCCACTGGTTTGAAACCAGAACTCAACGTCGGGGTTCACTTCATTTTTAAAAACTCATTTTCCCATAAAATAATATTTTCACTCAGCATACAGATTTGACTGGGGAAAACTGATGTCGCTGGGTAAAACATATGTCGCTGGGTAAAACATATTTCGCTGGGGATAGTGTTTAGAAACTGTCTATGAAATAATAATGTATAGATGTAACAACAGATTTTGGCCTCGGTCAGCTCGGAAGTCAACGAATTGGGTTGGTCAACTCAGATGTCAACGAAGACAACACTATACACAAGGTCGTTCAGATGTCAATACAACTGGATTGGTCAACTCAGATGTCAACACAAAGGTAAAATGGTCAATAACATGAAATCAGAACAAACTTGGATATGAAGCAAAACTGGAAAATGGTATAAAAACATGTGTTACTATGAAATCTGGTTGCTAATCTACGAAACAGAAATCTGGCTATGGAACTAGTGCTACAGTATTTACGAACGACAACCAGAGATACCAGTTCTGCTTATCAAACCAGAACAACATCCCGATTCGACCAGCATCACTGATTACCTGGAGTCAAGTTCAAACACCGCCATTCACCAGAAGAAGAACTTTGTGACTGTACCTTGAACTAGAGTCTGTCATGCTCAGAAATGTAAACAACATCTTTTGCATAAAACATCATTTGAGTTTCCGACTGGAACTAACTGTGATCCAGAAACAACATACATATTTTCAAAACCAACAGAGGCATGAACAATAACTGAAACTGAACATAACTCAGGAAAGCAATCACAGAATTGAAAGGAATCAATATATGCTTTCATGGAGTAGCAAGAATCAGATTTACTTGCCTTAATACTGGGAACCCAGAGCACAGCAGGTCACCACAGCAAGTCTCCTCAAGCACAACGACGAGCTCCATTGGTTTTAGATGAAAAATGAAAGTTTCTTGAAAATAATGGAACTTATAGTTCATAAGGACAATAGGCATGGTAGTTGGTGGGTGTCAGGGAAAAACACTCGAGTTGGCATGGTGTACCATGCTTACTTCTCAGAATTTTGTTAAAAGTCCCGTGTCACTATATTAAATTTGTAAAAGCGTTACTCAATTAAGGAAAGAGTCATCTCCCATCCAAAATCATTTTATTTGCAAAATCTGAAAAAACCTCTCGGTTTGTGCTCGGGGCGACACCTGCTCAGACCTCTGCCTCTTGCCTAAAATTTGAAAATAAGAAACCAGCTTACAAACAAACGAACAAGCTGAAGTCTGAAATTTCGAAAAGGGTCCTTAAATTAAAAAGGACAAAAAATTGTGGTCCTACGGATTTTGGGGCGCTACAATCGAAGTCGATTAAGCTCCCTGTTTGGTTTGTCTACTCCCACCAACTTCGAACTATATATCGGTTCACTTTCGATTTCTCAAATGGAGCGTCGCCAAACCCTGCCTCGTCTCATCCTCAAGCTGTACACGATCGAACAAGTTCACCAAGCGCTCAAGAGAACCCTCTGCTGGCAGACCACCTTCAGCATCCATGAAGGTAGGAGGATCATCCATCGGAACCTGGTCCGAACTAGCTCCACTCGTCGAGACCAAAACTGTCAGGCCTCGTGCTCACAACAGATAAACACATGCGGAAGCTATCAAAAAGTGGGTAAAATTTTCGCTTTTAGGCCCGACGGTTTTAAAACATATGATTTAAGATACTACAATACTTAAAATAAGTTTTCCCAAGACATAAAACAATCAACAACAAAGCATACATAATCCAAACATGTATCAGACTCCCCTACGGGTAAAACAACAAAGCACAGGGCATCCCCCTGGCTAACTGATACATATATATATATATGCTATATGCTACTGGGACACACTAGCCACCTCCTGGGGCACCACCAGCTGGGTTAAACCCACGACCAGCTGTAGAACCTGGGTTTCCTGAAAACAACACAACAAGAAACAAACCAAGCCCCGGAGGGACATGGGGTCAAACCCCAGTACGGAGAGCAATAATACAACAGAAATAACAGCAAGGAAAAGAATGCAGGTGCTATGCATGAGACGCCAAAGAACAATGGAAAGCTCGACCCACAAGGGAGCTAAGGAACTCAAACATAGCTCCAAGAAACATCGACAATGTACAGTGGCCACGGGGTGAGTTCACAGTGTGGTAGTGAGCCACTCGCCATGATACTACACCCACTTATCGGATGCATCAAACAACTCGACCTGCTGTTGCCTCGCCCATGAAATGTGGTAATTAACCACTCGGCGCATGGTGGCTACGATCCCAGCAGGGAGATGAGAGTGCGGTATAGCCGCTCGCCCTCACATCCTGGTAAGAAAACAATAACAATGCAACAATGGTACAAAACTACCAAAACTGGAAAGGAATACCGTGCGTGTATGCAACATGCCAGAATGCAAGCATATAAACATATGCAACGCAGCAAATACACCAATAGCATACACAATTCTCAACAGAACACAAGCAGCAGGCACGGCGAATTCACATACCAGCGACTACCATTCATCCAAGCCATAATCTCGCTGTAATAAAAGCTCAAATCCGTACCTTATACTGAGCAACAATAACACTGCGAGAAAATCCCGAAGACTCTGGTAAAAGCCTGCAACTTCGAAACGTACGAACACGAACAGCAACTTCGTGCTTTTGTTCCAGCTAACA
>KV014924.1:109283-122848 GCA_001598015.1 Dorcoceras hygrometricum | reverse complement strand
TAGTGAACGCCTTCTAACACAATCCAAAACGGCGTCGCAGCGACTAACCCAAACGACGTCGCATGGCGCAAGTCAGCAGAGCTACCATCTGCTGGTCTCTCAAACCATCTGCTGAATTATCAACGAAAAGCAAAGATTCTTGCTGCTGATCGCACGCGCAACTCCAAAACGCAGCGTTGCCACTTACTCAAACGACGTCGCTCAACATACGATAGCAAAACCAGCAGAAACACTTTACCCTAAACCAATCATCTGCTGAAACTCCTAGCAAAAGCTAAACGACGACGTATCCTCCTCGCGCTACAGGAAAGTTGACTCGCGTTGACATCGACATCTGCTGATCAAACAGCAGGAACATACACGCGATCTACTAGCTGGTACCAGTCGCAACATCACAACGACGTCGCGCCAACTAACTTAAACGCAGTCGTTTTGCCCTCAACGCAATTATACTAACACACCTGCTGATCACAACACACGCGTAACCAAACCTCACGAAACGACAGCGTTTCAGGAATCTCGCGCTAAAACGCGCTTCTGCTGATTTTCATCATCGCCCAGCAGCTAACTATAAACATCAGCTGACACACCAACCAGCAGGTACCTCTAATATGCGAAAATTACAAAATCTCTAGAATTGTTCAACACACGAATTGGAACCCGAAACTGCAACTCAAACACTCAGAAAAGAGATCTAAAACCTCTATATATATCGATTCATTCCAACGTTACAATCGAAATTACAAATCCAGGTCTCACACATAGACCAGCTGAACTACCTGAAAAAGGCATGTAATGGCCAACACACGGTGTGAGGACTGTAATTAATAGGTTTGATTAGTGGCGTGTTACGAAAAAATTTGAGGAAATAGCCCAATTTTATCTCGTAAGATGTTTGAGCAGATTTGATTGGTATGAGGATTTAATCGTTGAAATATGCCTTGCAAATTATCGGGTATTCAGCCTAGTAATATTGGTCAAAGCTATTTGTGAGATCAGCTTTGGACGCCGGCATAATTGAGTATATGAGCTTTGGATTTGGTTTAGAAGTGTATCGGGTGTGTATCGTTGAGTAAGGGAGAGCGAGCGCTGAGAAGATTTGGTATATCGTTTATCGCTGGAGTTCAGATTTGGAGAATACCACCCGCGAGTGATTTAGAAGCGCTGGGAGAATCGGTTTGGTTCATGTTTTGAGTAGACCGGTTTGTTGTTTTCAGATTGGAGTAAGATCTGGGTGTCCAGATCTGTCCCTCATGTGTTTGAGCGA
The DNA here is from genome assembly GCA_001598015.1 of Dorcoceras hygrometricum. Taxonomy (NCBI): domain Eukaryota; kingdom Viridiplantae; phylum Streptophyta; class Magnoliopsida; order Lamiales; family Gesneriaceae; genus Dorcoceras; species Dorcoceras hygrometricum. Next base: position 121,581 of record KV014924.1, on the reverse strand, counting down.
GTTGCCTTGAGAGGGAAGCGAAAAGATGTCGTTTTGGATTACCCGGGTATGCGCAGGTTTGAGTATAAGTGATGCGATGTTGTTTGGTGTAGACCAGATTTGGCGTTGGTTGAGTATGAGTGATGCGACATCGTTTAGCGAGCATAAGATTTGATGAGAGCTGGACCCTGGTGCGACATCGTTTGATGAAAGCCAGTTTGCGAGCGGGTCTATGTGTGCGTGTGATCTGTTGGTTTTGAGAGGGACTCCTACGCGACGTCGTTTGGTGGTCGCGTGCTACTACAGTGTAGAGAAGTCATATCTGATGTAGCGCTAAAATCTGAGTGCGGGTGTCAGCTTTGACTTGAGTGATTGACTTTCACTGTAGCGTTGACTGGAAGATTTATCTATATATCGGTATCGACCAACACTTAGTCGTTTTTCGACCCGATATTTCTTATCTTCTTCCTGTGAGCCTTCGAAACCCTTACTGTTCATCCAAACACAAATATGTCTATTGCCGTTGATTTAAGCCGACGTTTGGAGCAAGATTGGCGGCACTGAGCTTGTCTCCATAAGATATTTCGATTGATACCAATTTGGATACTTGAGTCGACGAGTTGAAGGAGCGTGAAGTGGTTGCAGTTTTCGAGCACTGTTGAGAATTCTTTCCGATAGTTCTTCCGTTCTTTAGCATCTTTGAGTAAGTGATTTGTTGGATCTGTGTTTATAGATCAGAATCTAAATTTTGAAATACACAAAACTTGCTGATATTTACTAACAGTTTAATTGATATGTGCAGATCTGACTTAGAGACGAACCGGATCTGATACTGTTGCTGAACCAGATCTGGTACTGTAACTGAACCAGATGAGATACAATTTACTGCAGCTAAACCAGATCTGATGAGAATCTGATACTGTAGTTGAAGCAGATCTGATACTGTAGCGGAACCAGATCTGAGAATAGGAAAACGCGATTTCGGAGGCCTAAACGAAAGAATTTGGCCAAAAACAGAGGAGCTCACTGCATAACAATGACATTTGCTCGTTGGACCGTTTCGGAGGGGGTAGCACTGACCAGATCTGAATAATGCACATAAGCAGTCAAATCTGACCAGATCTGACACTGTAGCAAACCGGATCGGAAGCGAGTGGGAAAAGACAATAAGAGCTGAATCAGATCTGAATAAGGAAATTCAAACTGATTTATTGTCACATCAATTCACAAGAAGACAAAGAACTTTAATAGTCACACCCACCCATGTGCCTTGAAAAGAGCTAAAGGTATACACAAAGTCAATAAAGCTAGCACATTTTCCAATTGATTTAGAAATCAGCTCGTGCATTGCTACTTGGAGTTACCTGCTGAAATAAGCCGCAGCGCAAATCTTTCCTGCTGGAATGAACAATTCAGCAGATACATGATATTTAAAATTGCCAAAATAGCCCATATAATTTATGAAATGCATAAATATGGTCCTAGGGATTTTGGGGCGTTACACAGAGATTCACTCACATATATACGAGAGATGTGCGAAACAGTACAGTGAGTGAATCACAAACCAAACACCGAATCCGTGTCTTGCACGAAGAAGTTAAACTATGTGTATGTAGCCTTTCTCACTGAGGCATAAAAGAAGTGATTGAGTGAACACAGCTGAGAGCTGGTGTACATTTTAGGAGTTCAGATTTGGACAGTGGATAAGTCCCAAATATGATCGGGTCTGCGGATCAAATCTTCTAGTGGATGCCTTCCAGATTTTGAAGAAGGGGAGACGTAGGATATTGAGATCCGAACTTCCATAAACAAATCTGTTCGTTAGTTACAGCTTTCTGCATTGCATATTTAAAATCTGTTGGATGAGCTTTCAATTTTCAGAGACCAGTTTGGATTGTTTTCCGCATGATTTTAATCATACCCAATTTGCTTCTCGGTGCAGAATATTTCAAGAACAATGAGCTATTGCAGCTCAGTTTTTTTTACAGACCAGATCTCGTGAGATCTGGTACCAGATTTGAGCGCCTCTCAGATCTGAAACCTTTCTGTTTTTCAAATAATTTTAAACAGGCATTGTTTTTTTGTTGCATATTCGATCCTAACAAGTGGTATCAGAGCGAATTATTCTTGAAAGTGCATTTTAAATCGAAAAATTTTAATGTTTTAAAATATTTGCAGCTCTGATAGTGTTTTTAAATCTGTTTTTATCTTGCGAAAGCTCTCTGTGCTACAAAATCATTTTAAGAGTTTTAAAAACTCATTTTATGAATATAAGGGGAGTAATGTCTATTGAATTGCAGAGCAGTTTCTCGAAAGAAAATTGCAGCAATATCTCTTCTGATGAGCTGAAACGATTGCGCGTGATCTGTGTGTACGCCAAGATTACTAGGTTTGCCAAGGCTAAATCTTAGCGAAAAATGGAAGAGATTCTGTAAATTGAATCCTCAATTACTCCGCTGGTCTAAATATATGAGAATTTTCAAGTAGCACAGAATCTGTTTTTCAAATCTCGCAGCATGCTGTTTTTGAAAAATGTCTTCCCAAATCGGTTTATTTTTAAGGGGGGTAATAAATATACCCCTTGCTGCGTTGAGGGGGAGACTTGTTTTAAATCTTGAAGGGAAGACAAGATTTCGTAATCCTTTTTTATTCCCACAGAAAGGGAGAGAAATAATTCAAACCATAAACATTCGTACATATGTTTATTCATGCTTTGTGTAAATCAAAAAGGGAGAGATTGTTGGAGATGTGTTTACAGATCAGAATCTGAATTTTGAAATACACAAAACCTGCTTATATTTGCTAAAAGTTTAATTGAGATGTGCAGATCTGACATAGAGACGAACCGGATCTGATACTGTAGCTGAACCAGATCTGGTACTGTAGCTGAACCAGATGGGATCCAATTTACTGCAGCTAAACTAGATCTGATGAGAATCTGATACTGCAGCTGAACCAGATCTGATACTGTAGCGGAACCAGATCTGAGAATAGGAAAACGTGATTTCGGAGGCCTAAACGAAAGAAATTTTGCCAAAAACTGAGGAGCTCACTGCGTAGCAGTGAGTTTTGTTCGTTGGATCGTTTTGGAGGTGGTAGCACTAGCCATATCTGAATAATGCACAAGCAGTCAAAGCTGACCAGATCTGACACTCTAGAAAACCGGATCGTAAGCGAGCGGGAAAAGACAAGAAGAGCTAAATCAGATCTGAATAAGGAAATTCAAATTGATGTATTGTCACAGATCTGAATAAGGAAATTCAAACTGATGTATTGTCACATCAATTCACAAGAAGACAAAGAACTTTAAATAGTCACACCCACCCAAATATGCCTTGCAAATTATCGGGAATTCAGCCTAGTAATATTGGTCAAAGCTATTTGTGAGATCAGCTTTGGACGCCGGCATAATTGAGTATATGAGCTTTGGATTTGGTTTAGAAGTGTATCGGGTGTGTATCGTTGAGTAAGGGAGAGCGTTAGCGCTGAGCAGATTTGGTATATCGTTTATCGCTGGAGTTCAGATTTGGAGAATACCACACGCGAGTGAGTTAGAAGTGCTGGGAGATTCGGTTTGGTTCATGTTTTGAGTAGACCGGTTTGTTAGTTTTCAGATTGGAGTAAGATCTGGGTGTCCAGATCTGTCCCTCATGTGTTTGAGCGAGTTTCCTTGAGAGGGAAGCGAAACGATGTCGTTTTGGATTACCCGGGTATGCGCGGGTTTGAGTATAAGTGATGCGATGTCCTTTGGTGTAGACCAGATTTGGCGTTGGTTGAGTATGAGTGATGCGACATCGTTTAGCGAGCATAAGATTTGATGAGAGCTGGACCCTAGTGCGACATTGTTTGATGAAAGCCAGATCTGGATGTTTGCGAGCGGGTCTATGTGTGCGTGTGATCTGTTGGTTTTGAGAGGGACTCCTACGCGACGTCGTTTGGTGGTCGCGTGCTACTACAGTGTAGAGAAGTCATATCTGATGTAGCGCTAAAATCTGAGTGCGGGTGTCAGCTTTGACTTGAGTGATTGACTTTCACTGTAGCGTTGACTGGAAGATTTATCTATATATCGGTATCGACCAACACTTAGTCGTTTTTCGACCCGATATTTCTTATCTTCTTCCTGCGAGCCTTCGAAACCCTTACTGTTCATCCAAACACAAATATGTCTATTGCCGTTGATTTAAGCCGACGTTTGGAGCAAGATTGGCGGCACTGAGCTTGTCTCCATAAGATATTTCGATTGATACCAATTTGGATACTTGAGTCGACGAGTTGAAGGAGCGTGAAGTGGTTGCAGTTTTCGAGCACTGTTGAGAATTCTTTCCGATAGTTCTTCCGTTCTTTAGCATCTTTGAGTAAGTGATTTGTTGGATCTGTGTTTATAGATCAGAATCTAAATTTTGAAATACACAAAACTTGCTGATATTTACTAACAGTTTAATTGATATGTGCAGATCTGACTTAGAGACGAACCGGATCTGATACTGTTGCTGAACCAGATCTGGTACTGTAACTGAACCAGATGAGATACAATTTACTGCAGCTAAACCAGATCTGATGAGAATCTGATACTGTAGTTGAAGCAGATCTGATACTGTAGCGGAACCAGATCTGAGAATAGGAAAACGCGATTTCGGAGGCCTAAACGAAGGAATTTGGCCAAAAACAGAGGATCTCACTACGTAGGAGTGAGTTTTGCTCGTTGGACCGTTTCGGAGGGGGTAGCACTGACCAGATCTGAATAATGCACATAAGCAGTCAAATCTGACCAGATCTGACACTGTAGCAAACCGGATCGGAAGCGAGTGGGAAAAGACAATAAGAGCTGAATCAGATCTGAATAAGGAAATTCAAACTGATTTATTGTCACATCAATTCACAAGAAGACAAAGAACTTTAATAGTCACACCCACCCATGTGCCTTGAAAAGAGCTAAAGGTATACACAAAGTCAATAAAGCTGCAGAAGATTTTCAACGGATAAAAGTGTGTGTCCAACGTCTATATTAAAGTGGGAAGCTATTTATACAAGAAATACTGATGAAGACAGAACGTTGAGATAGAAGAAAAACGGGAAGAAAAACAGAGAGGCGAAGCAGTCGACAATCAGATCTGAGGAGCTTATTGTAACAGTCGACTGCTGAGCTGAATTTAGCTTTCCAGAAGCACTACCTAGTTGTGTGAGATTTTATATTTGAAAGTTGTGCTTACACTGTAAATATCACACACAGAGATTCACTCACATAATAACCGAGAGATGATTAGAATAGTTGAGTGAATCACAAACCAAACACCAAATCTTTGTCTTGCACGAAGACGTTAAACTCTATGTATGTAGCCTTTCTCACTGAGGCATAAAAGAAGTGATTGAGTGAACACAGCTGAGAGCTGGTGTACATTTTAGGAGTTCAGATTTGGACAGTGGATAAGTCCCAAATATGATCGGGTCTGCGGATCAAATCTTCTAGTGGATGCCTTCCAGATTTTGAAGAAGGGGAGACGTAGGATATTGAGATCCGAACTTCCATAAACAAATCTGTTCGTTAGTTACAGCTTTCTGCATTGCATATTTAAAATCTGTTGGATGAGCTTTCAATTTTCAGAGACCAGTTTGGATTGTTTTCCGCATGATTTTAATCATACCCAATTTGCTTCTCGGTGCAGAATATTTCAAGAACAATGAGCTATTGCAGCTCAGTTTTTTTTACAGACCAGATCTCGTGAGATCTGGTACCAGATTTGAGCGCCTCTCAGATCTGAAACCTTTCTGTTTTTCAAATAATTTTAAACAGGCATTGTTTTTTGTTGCATATTCGATCCTAACAAGTGGTATCAGAGCGAATTATTCTTGAAAGTGCATTTTAAATCGAAAAATTTTAATGTTTTAAAATATTTGCAGCTCTGATAGTGTTTTTAAATCTGTTTTTATCTTGCGAAAGCTCTCTGTGCTACAAAATCATTTTAAGAGTTTTAAAAACTCATTTTATGAATATAAGGGGAGTAATGTCTATTGAATTGCAGAGCAGTTTCTCGAAAGAAAATTGCAGCAATATCTCTTCTGATGAGCTGAAACGATTGCGCGTGATCTGTGTGTACGCCAAGATTACTAGGTTTGCCAAGGCTAAATCTTAGCGAAAAATGGAAGAGATTCTGTAAATTGAATCCTACAATTACTCCGCTGGTCTAAATATATGAGAATTTTCAAGTAGCACAGAATCTGTTTTTCAAATCTCGCAGCATGCTGTTTTTGAAAAATGTCTTCCCAAATCGGTTTATTTTTAAGGGGGGTAATAAATATACCCCTTGCTGCGTTGAGGGGGAGACTTGTTTTAAATCTTGAAGGGAAGACAAGATTTCGTAATCCTTTTTTATTCCCACAGAAAGGGAGAGAAATAATTCAAACCATAAACATTCGTACATATGTTTATTCATGCTTTGTGTAAATCAAAAAGGGAGAGATTGTTGGAGATGTGTTTACAGATCAGAATCTGAATTTTGAAATACAGCAGTGAGTTTTGCTCGTTGGACCGTTTCGGAGGGGGTAGCACTGACCAGATCTGAATAATGCACACAAGCAGTCAAAGCTGACCAGATCTGACACTATAGAAAATCGGATCGGAAGCGAGTGGGAAGAGACAAGAAGAGCTGGATCAGATCTGAAGAGAAGATTAGTTCAAGAGCTGGAGAATCTAAGAAGAACAGTTTAGATCTGAGCTAAATTGCGTGGAGCATTGGAGCAGAACAAAGGAATCAGATCTGAGCCAATATACAAACAGACTTGAACACAGTCCAAGTCAGATCTGGAGGAACAGACTTGAACAGAGCCATATCAGATCTGAATTTTTGGAGCAGACGAAGCTTACGCGAAAATCAGTTTGAATAAGGAAATTCAAACTGATGTATTGTCACATCAATTCACAATAAGACAAAGAACTTTAATAATCACACCCACCCATGTGCCTTGAAAAGAGCTAAAGGTACACACAAAGTCAATAAAGCTGCAGAAGCTTTTCAACGGATAAAAGTGTGTGTCCAACGGCTATATTAAAGTGGGAAGCTATTTATACAAGAAATACTGATGAAGACAAAACGTTGAGAGAGAAGAAAAACGGGAAGATGCGAAGCAGTCGACAATCAGATTTGAGGAGCTTATCGTAACAGTCGACTGCTGAGCTGAATTTAGCTTTCCAGAAGCACTTCCTAGTTGTGTGAGATTTTATATTTGAAAGTTTTGCTTACACTGTAAATATCACACACAGAGATTCACTCACATAATAGGCGAGAGATGATTAGAATAGTTGAGTGAATCACAAACCAAACACCAAATCTGTGTCTTGCACGAAGACGTTAAACTCTATGTATGTAGCCTTTCTCAGTGAGGCATAAAAGAAGTGATTGAGTGAACACATCTGAGAGCTGGTGTACATTCTAGGAGTTCAGATTTGGGTAGTGGATAAGTCACAAATCTGATCGGGTCTGCGGATCAAATATTCTAGTGGATGCCTTCCAGATTTGGAAGAAGGGGAGACGTAGGATATTGAGATCCGAACTTCCAGAAACAAATCTGTTCGTTGCTTACAGCTTTCTGCATTTCATATTTCATAAAATCTGTTGGATGAGCTTTCGATTTTTAGAGACCAGTTTGGGTTGTTTTCCTCATGATTTTAACCATACCCAATCTGCTTCTCGGTGCAGAATCTTTCAAGAACATTGAGCTATTGCAGCTCAGTTTTTTTTTCAGACCAGATCTCGTGAGATCTGCTACCAGATTTGAGCCCTCTCAGATCTGAAACCTTGCTGTTTTCAAATAATTTTAAACAGGCATGGTTTTTTGTTGCATATTATATCCTAACAAGTGGTATCAGAGCGGTTTGTTCTTGAATGTGCATTTTAAATCGAATGTTTTTAATGTTTTAAAATATTTGCAGCTCTGATAGTGTTTTCAAATCTGTTTTAATCTTGTGAAAGCTCTCTGTGCTACAAAATCATTTTAAGAGTTTTAAAAATTCATTTTATGAAGACAAGGGGAGTAATGTCTATTGAATTACATAGCAGTTTGATAGGATCAATGTAGGTTCAAAAACAGCTGCAAGAGTTCAGAAGGGGGGGGGGGTTGAATGAACTCTTGGTATTTTCAAATTTTCGAAACCTTTTAAAACAATTTTACAAGCACCCGCTTAACTTAAATCCGAGTTACCAGATTTAAGGATCTCTGTTTAAATCAAATTTCTCGGCTAACAAAAAGTGCGGAAAGAAGTCGATTAATTTGTGAACAGATTAAAGCAATAAGTAAATGCAATAATGTAAAAGTTTAAGGGTCGAGAGTTTCTTTATGGAAGTTCGGATATCAATATCCTACGTCTCCCCATCTTCCTTTTCAGGAAGGTTCCACTAGAATATTTGATGGTTACAGGCCTTCTGCAAACACCCAATGACCGAGCCTTGCTCCAGGTGAACTCCTAGCAACGCCAATCACAAAGCAGTCGCAGCTGCTGTTTACAACACTTGTATTTTCTTTTCAAACGGCTTTTGTGTAGCACGTTTGTTACAGACTCGATCTAGAATAACAAAGTGATTACAGATCTATTGAGACTGTAAATCTTCTGGTTTCTAAACAAAGAAATGCGATTCAACAAGGTGAACCAGAAGATGAACTCGAAATTAATGTCTGTGAAAATCAACACTTGTGCTCTTCGATTTTGTGAGCTTTTGAGAGATAACTTCGACAGAGTGTAAGCTCGAGAATGATGAAGATGATTGAATAACTTGGACAAAGAGTCGAGAGTAATAGAGAGTAATGGAGTGATTCTCCAGTTCAAATATCAGCTCTATATATACTCTTCGTTCACAACGGTCATTTAATTTCGCTAAGGAAACAAAATCCCTTTTGCAAATATGCTGATTGTGCAACCGTATATCCTGCTCCACCAAATAGTAAATTGCACATCGTCAGAGCCAAAATGTTGTTTTCCATATTTGTGCAAACACCGTAAAACGTCCTCTGTATACTGTGTACTATTTATCCAAAATAGTACCGATCTTGTCTCCTTAATTCCAGGCAATAGTACGATTCAATCTTCACCATTGATTCTTTCCATTTTGAATATATAATCGCGTTTGAATCGATTTGTCGCTTGCGCCTGATTTCTCTTATTGTTAATACAGCTTTTTCTTTCTTGAAGAAGATGAATAGTTCATCGCTGATAGAATACGTGACTGTTACAATTGAATAAATAACGCCAACTAAATCTTTGCAACAACTTAGTGTCCAACTACTGATCATAACAGCGACTGAATGCATGCATAAACCAACGTCTGAATTCTAGCGCTAAACCAAACGATTTCGTATCAACTAATCCAAACGACGTAGTTTTGTTGTTCGTTAGGAAACAGGCTAACACTTGAGTAGTTGCGTCAAGAATCCCAACGTCAGAATATGCTCGCTACTGAAGTAGAATTCAACTGCTGATCATAAAAACCAAAGAATGATTATACCAACTGCTGATTAGATATTCAACGCCTGAATAGATACCCAACGTATGAACTATCCTTCTTCTTTGTAAATTGAGAATATGACGTAACGGCTGGTTGCAACGACTGAATGTTCCAACAACAATCACGACTGAATCAAAATCACTGTAGCCAACTACTGAAAATACTTACTACTGAAATAAATACCCAACTGCTGAAATATGTTTACTACTGAAGTGAATATCAAACTGCTGATTTAATATACTTCTGACATAAGTACCCAACGGCAGAATGAATACCAAATTCTGATTGCGTAACCCTTGATCAACATCTGAATTGCTCTCACGACTGACATAACAAACCGATACCAGAACCTGATAACCATATATCTTCAACCTCTGAAATAGTAATCCATCAACTGAGTGCTTCAACTCAACTCCTGAAATATCCCGAATACCAAGATCTGATATCTAACAACTGAAATATTGAATCCCAATATCTGAAGTAAACTTTGCTCCAAACATGTAGTTGATATTCTTCAACGGCTGACTGTCCAAGTGTTACTTCTGAATTTAGCTCTTGTCTTATTTTGTTATCACCAAAAATAATAAATTTTACCTTAACAATTTCCCCCTTTTTGGTGATTACAAAACTTAGCAGCCTATTGATTTAAATAAATGATCAAACGATTAAATGCGCAACGTATGCTGAAATATCTATATTTCATTAAACTGAATTTTGTACACAAGATTTGTACAACAAAGAGATTTTAAAAATCCTTTTCTACAGTCATCCAATATTTAGCACTCCTCTTGGGTGGTGCACCTGGTGGATATGGTCCATATCTTATGCTACGAACATGTGACTCACCACTTGATCTTCTTCTTTTTGAGGAACCACTACTATCGCCTCTTCTCTGACTTCCACTTCCTCCACCGCTTTCCCTAGTACCACTTCCAACTGGACGGCTCTGTTCATCTGCTCTATTGCCACTGCCACCACCTCCCCCGCTGGGTCTGCCATGATCATCAGGAGGTGTTTGAGGGCGGCGGCTGCTACTATCTTCCCCCTTTTTGTCATCACTGCCCTTACTGAGAAAGGCGATGAGTTCTGCAAGGTGAGTACTGAGGGAAGCCAATTGTCCTTGTGTATCCACGCGGAACTCCAGAAGTTCGTTGCGAATATCTGCTAATTTGTCATGAAAATCCTTTGAGAATGCAGCCTTGATATCCCTCACTTCTTTTCTATTAGCCTCTAAATCTGTCGATAAAATGACATTTTGAGTGCGGACAGCTTTTAGTGCTAGCGACAGTGCGTGGTTATCATTTTGAGCCTCCTGGAGACTACGTTTGAATAAACCCTGGAAGGTTTCATTAAGCTCAGCAAGACTGTCAAGGAAGACTCTTTCAAAATGATCAATTTTGCACAACACTTTGCTAAGAGCATTATTCGTCTTCCGAGAATCCCTCAATTGATTAGCAACAAGAGTGGAGAAAGATTCCCATAGAGCAGCAATAGAGGCAGAGATAGCTGTGGCAGAGGAAGTCAAAATAAACTGATCAGCAGCTGAGTCATCTTCCAACTGAATATGTCAGGCCCCGTGCTAATCTCACAAGATTGGAGCACAATTAAGCACATAATCATGGAAGCGTAAAACAGGGCTTAAAAATTTTTTTCGAAATCATTTGGGCCTGAACTCAAAACATACATTCAAAATATTCATAATCAAAATACGAGTTAACTCAAACTCAAACAGAACAGGTAACATCAATACTCAAATCAAGTATAGATCCCCAATACATAAAAACATGGGGCATCACCCGGTTCAATACATACCATAATATAACTGGGACTCAAAGAAACGGGGATCGACCAGCTGGCGCACCACTCTGTCCAGCTTGGTTACCTGAAGATCCTGCAAATGGATAACACAGACCCAAACAACACAAAAGCAGGAAAACAAATACGAGGTCAAGCCTCAGTACGAAGAGCTATCAAAAACAGCTAATCATGCACATACTATAAATAAATGCTATGAAATGCATGAAGGCTATCAAGGATCGGATAGCTAGAACAGTATATCAACTGGAAAATCATCTCAGTCGAGCCTCTATACCACGCACGGTAAATCAACCGGGGAAATCATCGGTCCGTGATATTCCGGCCCGTCAGCCATCACAGCTCGGTGGTATTCCGAAACGACAAGTCAGTATCTCACCACTCCGATGATAGTGTTGGACTTTTCAGGCACAACGTGGCTCTCAATCAGGTCATCAATCAATCTGTCAGGCTCAATATATATGCATGAATGCCAATCAATAATCAATATCAATGCATACAATAATTCTTACGTGAAAACAGAACATAAAATCATATAATTCATCAGTATTTTCCACGTAAATGCATCCATCAATGCAAGAAGATTTCACAACACGAAATATAGCCATGTCCAAGCTCAAAGCTGTAAATATTTCTCAATTCGTACCTCCAACTACTGATTTCTACCTTAACAGACTTTATAAAGGCACGGTCAACACAACTGAAGCAAATCGGACTTCTCCTGCTACGGAAATTCACGGCAGGATGCACCTAGAATCCTCAAATCTTTCTCAATTCGTACCTCCAACTACTGATTTCTACCTTAACAGATTTATAAAGGCACGGCAACACAACTGAAGCAAATCGGCTTCCTCCTGCTACGGAAATTCACGGCAGGATGCACCTAGAATCCTCAAATCGAGAAGCTGAAACCAGCGGAAGAACTATCAAATTCCACTGTACAAAGAAACGAGCAACTTCGTGCTCCTCTCCAAAGTCGTTCGACAGCCTCAACTGGGTAACAATCGGAA
>KV014924.1:39764-58478 GCA_001598015.1 Dorcoceras hygrometricum | reverse complement strand
TAATGCTAATTAAATTATAACGTAAATTATCAACAACTAAGACGTCTGATATAGAAATGTTACCATGGGTAAGCTTACCCTTACCCACAGTGTTACCGTATGCATTATCACCAAACAAGATTTTTGCTCCTTTGTGTGGGACAACATATGATAGCAGCTTTTGGTTTCCCATCATGTGTCGTGCACAGCCGCTATCCAGGTACCACAAGGTTGATACATCAGCTGGTTTGTACCTGTTAGCCCGCAATCATAAAAACAGCTTTTGGTACCCAATTTACTTGGGTCCAGATCGGATTACCCCTTTCGGGACCCATACTTGAATTATCTTGATAGTTTTTCCATTATTAGAGTCCGTGAGGGTCTGTGCAAAACCATGGTGAGATCTATTGAGTGTTGATTTCATATTTTGACCATTTAGACCACCCCCTCGACTGAAGCTTTCTCCTACTAGATTTTACCTTCGTTGAATTACGCCTTGGCTGGTAGAAGCAAACGACTTAGAACCAGCTTTCACTTTGTCTTTATCCAATTTGTTCTTTAGCCAGCTGCGCTTGAAATTCTCAGGTCATTGATAGCCGATACCAGCTTTTGCTTTATGATTCAACTTCTGAGTCTGGTCATTATATATCATCGACTCACATGGATCATGTATCACACTAGCTTTGACAAAGCTCATCTTGTTCAACTTGTCATACACCAGCTGTGATTGAGTACTTGTTTCTCCAGAGCTGCTTTCACTAACATTGAAACCCAAGCCAGTTCTATCACTCGATGGCTTCTGAATTCCAAATAGCTTATCAAGAGAAGCAGAAGACTTGGTCCAGGAGCTCATTGTGAAATTTAATTTTTCAATTTCAGCTTTGAGCTCACTAGATTCATTTCTCAACAATTCATTCTCAGTCTTCAGTTTACTCAACTCTATTTTTAAACGTTCAGCTTCACCAAGTTCAACAATACTTGGTTCTACTGAACTTTTTTTCAAATCACCGTTTTCAGCTTTAACTTCCTCAAATGTGTGAGAAAGCTTCCTGTACTCTTTGACCATATCATTAAGTGCACTGACAAGGTCTTCTCGTGTAAATTCAACATTGGATAAATCAAATACCTCGTCATCTGAAGTTTGATCAGCCACGAGACAGTGAACTTCCTCCTGTTCACTATCGCTGGATGAGGAACTGCTGGATGTAGAATCTGAATCGGTATCAGCCCAGTTCTTGGTTATTTCCTCAGCAACCAGTACTTTGTGATCATTCTTGCGGCTGGGTATTTTATCGCCTCGTGTCCTCATCCGTCTATCCTTGGATCTGTCGACAGTTCTCTCATCAGTCTTCTCATCTCGTTTGTATCGATCCTCCTTCTTTTCATCTCTCATGTATCTTTCTTCCTTCTTGGGCCTGTTGCAATCAGCTGCAAAGTGCCCTGGACGTCCACAATTAAAACAATTCATATCAGATGCAATTTTATCTTTTTTATGGACATTATTATAAGGAGCAGAAGGGTTGTAGGATCTTCTCGGGTATTTCCCAAACTTCTTAACGAAGAGGGACATGACATCGTCGCTGAGTTGATCAGCTGTCTTGCTAGTGCTTGGATAGCACTGTTCAGTAGTTGTACAAGCTAGTGCTTTTGTCGGCTGGGATGTCGAGGGTCCAACTTCTGCTCTTGTTTCCAACTCGAACTCATAAGCTTTTAGGTTTGCAAACAAGTCTTGAAGCTCCAGCTTGTTCAAATCTTTGGATTCCCTCATAGTCATCGTCTTCACGTCCCATTCCCTGGGCAACGCTCTCATCACTTTCAATGCCAGCTCTCTGTTGCTATACTCCTTGCCAAGACTTGTCAACTCAATATCAACAACATTGAATCTTTCATCGAACTCTGTCATGGTCTCTCCATCCTTCATCTTGATCGATTCATACTTCTGCTGAGTGACATTCAGCTTGTTCTCCATCGTCTCATCATTTCCTTCACATATTTGGGTCAGCTTCTCCCATATTTCCTTGGCAGTGGCGCAGGTATTGATCTTACTGAACATGTTTTTGTCCAGCGTCTTGTAAAGAATATCCCTGGCCACATTGTCCAGATTCGCCTTCTTTTTGTCCTCATTAGTATATTCATGTCTACTCTTTTCCAGAAACTGAGGCTCGCCACCTGATATTGCAAAGGCTAGGTTTGGCTTCGTTATCTTCAACGGCCCTTCTGTGATAACAGACCACATGTCATCATCCTGAGCAGCCAGATGCGCCTGCATGCGAATCTTCCAATCATCGTAGTCCTCCTTAGAAAACATATAAATCTTGTTGTGAGAAGTCGACATTTTAAAATATAATTAATCACAAACAAAAACTGTGCAATACTGAGATGCGCAGGCTCTGATACCAATTGATAGGTTCAATGTGGTTCGAAAAATAGCTGCAAGAGTTCAGAAGGGGGGGGGGGTTGAATGAACTCTTGGTATTTTGAAATTTTCGAAACCTTTTAAAACAGTTTTACAATCACCCGCTTATCTTAAATCCGAGTTACCAGATTTAAGGATCTCCGTTTAAATCAAATTTGTCGGCTAACAAAAAGTGCGGAAAGAAGCCGATTAATTTGTGAACAGATTAAAGCAGTAAGTAAATGCAATAATGTAAAAGTTTAAGGGTCGAGAGTTTGTTTATGAAAGTTCGGATATCAATATCCTACGTCTCCCTTCTTCCTTTTCAGGAAGGTTCCACTAGAAGATTTGATGGTTACAGGCCTTATGCAAACACCCAATCACCGAGCCTCGCTCCAGGTGAACTCCTACCAACGCCAATCACAAAGCAGTCGCAGCTACTGTTTACAACACTTGTATTTTCTTTTCAAACGGATTTTGTGTAGCGCGTTTGTTACAAACTCAATCTAGAATAACAAAGTGATTACAGATATATTGAGACTGTAAATCTTCTGGTTTCTAAACAAATAAATGCGATTCAACAAGGTGAACCATAAGATGAACTCGAAAGTAATGTATGTGAAAATCAACACTTGTGTTCTTCGAGTTTGTGAGATTTTGAGAGATAACTTCGACAGAGTGTAAGCTCGAGAATGATGAAGACGATTGAATAACTTGTACAAAGATTCGAGAGTAATAGAGAGTACGGAGAGCTTCTCCAGTTCAAATATCAGCTCTATATATATTCTTCGTTCACAACGGTCATTTAATTTCGCTAGGAAACCTTTTGAAAATCTGCTGATTGTGCAACCGTATATCCTGTTCCACCAAATTGTAAATTGCACATCGTCAGAGCCAAAATGTCATTTTCCCTATTTGTGCAAACATCGTAAAACATCCTCTGTATACTGTGTACTATTTACCCAAAATAGCCGATCTTGTCTCCTTAATTCCAGGCAATAGTACGATTCAATCTTCACCATTGATTCTTTCCATTTTGAATATATAATCGCATTTGAATCGATTTGTCGCTTGCGCCTGTATTCTCTTATTGTTAATACAGCTTTTTATTTCTTGAAGAAGATGAATAGTTCATCGCTGATAGAATACGTGACTGTTACAATTGAATAAATAACGCCAACTAAATCTTTGCAACAACTGAGTGTCCAACTACTGATCGTAACAGCGACTGAATGCATGCATAAACCAACGTCTGAATTCTAGCGCTAAACCAAACGCTGTCGTATCAACTAATCCAAACGACATAGTTTTGTTGTTCGTTAGGAAACATTCTAACACTTGAGTAGTTGCGTCAAGAATCCCAACGTCTGAATATGCTCGCTACTAAAGTAAAATTCAACTGGTGATCATAAAAACCAACGACTGATTATACCAACTGCTGATTAGATATTCAACGCCTGAATAGATACCCAACGTCTGAAATATCCTTCTTCTTTGTAAATTGAGAATATGACGTAACGGCTGGTTGCAAAGACTGAATGTTCCAACAACAATCACGACTGAATCAAAAGCACTGTAGCCAACTACTTAAATTACTTGCTACTGAAATTAATACCCAACTGCTGAAATATGTTGACTACTGAAGTGAATATTCAACTGCTGATTTAATATACTTCTGACATAAGTACCCAACGGCTGAATGAATACCAAAGTCTGATTGCGTAACCCTTGATCAACATCTGAATTGCTCTCACGACTGACATAAAATCCCGATACCAGAACCTGATAACCATATATCTTCAACCTCTGAAATAGTAATCCATAAACTGCGTGCTTCAACTCAACTCCTGAAATATTCCCGAATACCAAGATCAGATATCTACAACTGAAATGTTCAATCCCAATATCTGAGTAAACTTTGCTCCAAACATGTAGTTGATCTTCTTCAACGGCTGACTGTCCAAGTGTTACTTCTGAATTTAGCTCTTGTCTTATTTTGTTATAACCAAAACTAATAAATTTTATCTTAACATAGTTTCTCGAAAGGAAATTACAGCAATATCTCTTCTGTTGAGCTGACACGATTGCACGGGATCTGTGTTTACGCCACGATCTCTAGGTTTGGCAAGGCTAAATCTTACAGAAAAATGGAAGAAATTCTGTAAATTGAATCCTCAATTACTCCACTGGTCTGAATATATGAGATTTTTCAAGTAGCACAGAATCTGTTTTTCAAATCTCGCAGAATGCTGCTTTTCAAAAAATGTCTTCCAAACAATCGGTTTCTTTTCAAAAAAATAAATATACCCCTTGCTGCGTTGAGGGGAATACTTGTTTTAAATCTTGAAAGGAAGACAAGATTTCGTAATCCTTTTTTATTCCCACTAAAAGGGGGAGAAATAATTCAAACCATAAACATTCGTGCGTATGTTTATTCAGGTTTCGTGTAAATCAAAAAGGGGGAGATTGTTGGATCTGTGTTTACAGATCATAATCTGAATTTTGAAATACACAAAACCTGCTGATATTTACTAACAGTTTAATTGATATGTGCAGATCTGACTTAGAAACGAAGCAGATCTGATACTGTAGTTGAACCAGATCTGGTACTGTAGCTGAACCAGATGAGAACCAATATACTGCAGCTAAACCAGATCTGATGAGAATCTGATACTGTAGCTGAACCAGATCTGATACTACAGCGGAACCAGATCTGAGAATAGGAAAACGTGATTTCGGAGGCGTAAACGAAGGAATTTGGCCAAAAACAGAGGAGCTCACTGCTTTGCTGTGAGTTTTGCTCGTTGGACCGTTTTGGAGGGGGTAGCACTAACCAGATTTGAATAATGCACATAAGCAGTCAAAGCTGACCAGATCTGACATTGTAGCAAACAGGATCGGAAGCGAGCTGGAAAAGACAAGAAGAGCTGAATCAGATCTGAATAAGGAAATTCAAACTGATGTATTGTCACATCAATTCACAAGAAGATAAAGAACTTTAATAGTCACACCCACCCATGTGCCTTGAAAAGAGCTAAAGGTACACACAAAGTCAATAAAGCTGCAGAAGCTTTTCAACAGGATAGAAGTGTGTGTCCAATGGCTATATTAAAGTGGGAAGCTATTTATACAAGAAATATTAATGAATACAAAACGTTGAGAGAGAAGAAAAACGGGAAGAAAAACAGAGAGGCGAAGCAGTCGACTATCAGATCTGAGGAGCTTATTGTAACAGTCGACTGCTGAGCTGAATTTAGCTTTCCAGAAGCACTACCTAGTTGTGTGATATTTTATATTCGAAATTTGTGCTTACACTGTAAATATCACACACACAGAGATTCACTCACATAATAGACGAGAGATGATTAGAATAGTTGAGTGAATCACAAACCAAACACCAAATCTGTGTCTTGCACGAAGACGTTAAACTCTATGTATGTAGCCTTTCTCACTGAGGCATAAAGAAGTGATTGAGTGAACACAGCTGAGAGCTGGTCTAGATTCTAGGAGTTCAGATTTGGACAGTGGATAAGTTCCAAATCTGATCGGGTCTACGGATCATCTTCTAGTGGATGCTTTCCAGATTTGGAAGAATGGGAGACGTAGGATATTGAGATCCGAACTTCCAGAAACAAATCTGTTCGTTATTTATAGCTTTCTGCATTGAATATTTCATAAAATCTGTTGGATGGGCTTCCGATTTTTAGAGACCAGTTTGGGTTGTTTTCCGCATGATTTTAATCCTACTCAATCTGCTTCTCGGTGCAGAATCTTTCAAGAACATTGAGCTATTGCAGCTCAGTTTTCTTTTACAGACCAGATCTCGTGAGATCTAGTACCAGATTTGAGCGCCGCTCATATCTGAAACCTTGCTGTTTTTCAAATAATTTTAAACATGAATGGTTTTTTTGTTGCATATTCAATCCTAACAAGTGGTATCAGAGCGGGTTGTTCTTGAAAGTGCATTTTAAATAGAAAATTTTTAATGTTCTAAAATTTTTGCAGCTCTGATAGTTTTTTCAAATCTGTTTTTATCTTGCGAAAGCTCTATGTGCTAAAAAATCATTTTATGAAGATAAGGGGAGTAATGTCTATTGAAATGCAGAGCAGTGTCTCGAAAGGAAATTGCAGCAATATCTCTTCTGATTAGCTAACACGATTGCGCTGGATCTGTGTGTACGCCAAGATGTCTAGGTTTGGCAAGGCTAAATCTTAGAGAAAAATGGAAGAGATTCTGTAAATTGAATCCTCAATTACTCCACTGGTCTGAATATATGAGAATTTTCAAGTAGCACAGAATCTGTTTTTCAAATCTCGCACCATGCTGGTTTTCGAAAAATGTCTTCCCAAAAATCGGTTTCTTTTCAAAAAAATAATATACCCCTTGCTGTGTTGAGGGGGATACTTGTTTTAAATATTGAAGGGAAGACAAGTTTACGTAATCCTTCTTTATTCCCATAAAAGGGGAAGAAATAATTCAAACCATAAACATTCGTGCATATGTTTATTCAGGTTTTGTGTAAATCAAAAACGGGGAGATTGTTGGATCTGTGTTTACAGATCAGAATCTGAATTTTGAAATACACAAAACCTGCTGATATTTACTAACAGTTTAATTGAGATGT
Source organism: Dorcoceras hygrometricum (assembly GCA_001598015.1). Taxonomy (NCBI): domain Eukaryota; kingdom Viridiplantae; phylum Streptophyta; class Magnoliopsida; order Lamiales; family Gesneriaceae; genus Dorcoceras; species Dorcoceras hygrometricum. The sequence continues at coordinate 51,479 of KV014924.1, read as the reverse complement.
GCAGATCTGACTTAGAGACGAACCAGATCTGATACTGTAGCTGAACCAGATCTGGTACTGTAGCTGAACCAGATGAGATCCAATTTACTGCAGTTAAACCAGATCTGATGAGAATCTGATATTGTGGCTGACACAGATCTGATACTGTAGCGAAACCAGATCTGAGAATAGGAAAACGCGATTTCGGAGGCCTAAACGAAGGAATTTGGCCAAAAACAGAGGAGCTCACTGCTTTGCTGTGAGGTTTGCTCGTTGGACAGTTTCGGAGGGGGTAGCACTGACCAAATCTGAATAATGCACATAAACAGTCAAAGCTGACCAGATCTAACATTGTCGCAAACCGGATCGGAAGCGAGCTGGAAAAGACAAGAAGAGCTGAATCAGATCTGAATAAGGAAATTCAAACTGATGTATTGTCACATAAATTCACAAGAAGACAAATAACTTTAATAGTCACACCCACCCATGTGCTTTGAAAAGAGCTAAAGGTACACAAAAAGTCAATAAAGCTGCAGAAGCTTTTCAACAGGATAAAAGTGTGTGTCCAACGGCTTTATTAAAGTGGGAAGCTATTTATACAAGAAATACTGATGAAGACAAAACGTTGAGAGAGAAGAAAAACGGGAAGAAAAACAGAGAGACGACGCAGTCGACTATCAGATCTGAGGAACTTATTGTAACAGTCGACTGCAAAGCTGAATTTAGCTTTACAGAAGCACTTCCTAGTTGCGTGAGATTTTATATTCGAACGTTGTGCTTACACTATAATTATCACACACACAGAGATTCACTCACATAATAGCCGAGAGATGATTAGAATAATTGAGTGAATCACAAACCAAACACCATATGTGTCTTGCACGAAGACGTTAAACTCTATGTATGTAGCCTGCTTACACTGTAAATCTCACACACACAGAGATTCACTCACATAATAGCCGAGAGATGATTAGAATAGTTGAGTGAATCACAAACCAAACACCAAATCCGTGTCTTGCACGAAGACGTTAAACTCTGTGTATGTAGCCTTTCTCACTGAGGCATAAAATAAGTGATTGAGTGAACACAGCTGAGAGCTGGTGTAGATTCTAGGATTTCAGATTTGGCCAGTGGATAAGTCCCAAATCTGATCGGGTCTACGGATCAAATCTTCTAGTGGATGCCTTCCAGATTTGGAAGAAGGGAGACGTAGGATATTGAGATCCTAACTTCCAGAAACAAATATGTTTGTTATTTACATCTTTCTGCATTGCATATTTCATAAAATCTTTTGGATGAGCTTTCGATTTTCAGAGACCAGTTTGGGTTGTTTTCCGCATGATTTTAATCATATCCAATCTGCTTCTCGGTGCAGAATCTTTCAAGAACATTGAGCTATTGCAGCTAAGTTTTTTTTACAGACCAGATCTGAGCGCCGCTCATATCTGAAACCTTGCTGTTTTTCAAATAATTTTAAACAGGAATGGTTTTTTTGTTGCATATTCGATCCTAACAAGTGGTATCAGAGCGGGTGTTCTTGAAAGTGCATTTTAAATCGAAAATTTTTAATGTTTTAAAATATTTGCAGCTCTGATAGTGTTTTCAAATCTGTTTTTAACTTGCGAAAGCTCTCTGTGTACTAAATCAGTTTAAGAGTTTTAAAAACTCCTTTAATGAAGATAAGGGGAGTAATGTCTATTGAATTGCAGAGCAGTTTCTCGAAAGAAAATTGCAGCAATATCTCTTCTGATGAGCTGACACGATTGCGCTGGATCTGTGTACGCCAAGATCTCTAGGTTTGGCAAGGCTAAATTTTAGAGAAAAATGGAAGAGATTCTGTAAATTGAATCCTCAATTACTCCACTGGTCTGAATATATGATAATTTCAAGTAGCACAGAATCTGTTTTTCAAATCTCGCAGCATGCTGCTTTTCGAAAAATGTCTTCCAAAAAATCGGTTTCTTTTCAAAAAATAAATACACCCCTTGTTGTATTGAGGGGGAGACTTGTTTTAACTCTTGAAAGGAAGACAAGATTTCGTAATCCTTTTTTATTTCCACAAAAAGGGGGAGAAATAATTCAAACCATAAACATTCGTACATATGTTTATTCAGGTTTTGCGTAAATCAAAAAGGGGGAGATTGTTGGATATGTGTTTACAGATCAGAATCAGAATTTTGAAATACACAAAAGCTGCTGATATTTACTAACAGTTTAATTGAGATGTGCATATCTGACTTAGAGACGAACTAGATCTGATACTGTAGCTGAACCAGATCTGGTACTGTAGCTGAACCAGACGAGATCCAATTTACTGCAGCTCAACCAGATCTGATGATAATCTGATATTGTAGCTGAACTAGATCTGATACTGTAGCGGAACCAGATCTGAGAATAGGAAAATGCGATTTCGGAGGCCTATACGAAGGAATTTGACCAAAAACAGAGGAGCTCTCTGCATAGCTGTGAGTTTTGCTCGTTGGACCATTTCGGAGGGGGTAGCATTGACCAGATCTAAATAATGCACATAAGCAGTCAAAGCTGACCAGATCTGACACTGTATAAAACCGGATCGGAAGCGAGCGGGAAAAGACAAGAAGAGATGAATCAGATCTGAATAAGAAAATTCAAACTGATGTATTGTCACATCAATTCACAAGAAGACAAAGAACTTTAATAGTCATACCCACCCCATGTAGACCTTGAAAACTAAAGGTACACACAAAGTCAATAAAGCTGCAGAAGCTTTTCAACGGATAAAAGTGTGTCCAACGGCTATATTAAAGTGGGAAGCTATTTATACAAGAAATACTGATGAAGAAAAAACGTTGAGAGAGAAGAAAAATGGGAAGAAAAACAGATAGGCGAAGCAGTCGACTATCAGATCTGAGAGCTTATGTAAGTCGACTGCTGAGCTGAATTTAGCTTTCCAGAAGCACTTCCTAGTTGTGTGAGATTTTATATTCGAAAATTGTGCTTACACTGTAAATATCACACACACAGAGATTCACTCACATAATAGCCGAGAGATGATTAGAATAGGTGAGTGAATCACAAACAAACACTAAATCTGTGTCTTGCACGAAGACGTTAAACTCTATGTATGTAGCCTTTCTCACTGAGGCATAAAATAAGTGATTGAGTCAACACAGCTGAGAGCTGTTGTACATTCTAGGAGTTCAGATTTGGGCAGTGGATAAGTCTCAAATCTGATCGGGTCTGCGGATCAAATCTTCTAGTGGATGCCTTCCAGATTTGGAAGAATGGGAGACGTAGGATATTGAGATCCGAACTTCCAGAAACAAATCTGTTCGTTAGTTACAGCTTTCTGCATTGCATATTTCATAAAATCTGTTGGATGAGCTTTCTATTTTCAGAGACCAGTTTGGGTTGTTTTCCGCATAATCTGCTTCTCGGTGCAGAATCTTTCAAGAACATTGAGCTATTGCAGCTCAGTTTTGTTTTACAGACCAGATCTCATGAGATCCGATACCAGATTTGAGCGCCGCTCAGATCCGAATCCTTGCTATTTTTCAAATAATTTTACAGTAATGGTTTTTTTGTTGCATATTCGATCCTAACAAGTGGTATCAGAGCGGGTTGTTCTTGAAAGTGCATTTTAAATCGAAATTTTTTAATGTTTTCAAATATTTGCAGCTCTGATAGTTTTTTCAAATCTGTTTTTATCTTGAGAAAGCTCTCTGTGCTACAAAATCATTTTAAGAGTTTTAAAAACTCATTTTATGAAGATAAGGGGAGTAATGTCTATTTAATTGCATAGTAGTTTCTCGAAAGGAAATTGCAGCAATATCTCTTCTGATGAGTTGACACGATTGCACTGGATCTGTGTGTACGCCAAGATCTCTAGGTTTGGCAAGGCTAAATCTTAGAGAAAAATGGAAGAGATTCTGTAAATTGAATCCTCAATTACTCCATTGGTCTGAATATATGAGAATTTTCAAGTAGCACAGAATCTGTTTTTCAAATGTCGCAGCATGCTGATTTTTGAAAAATTTCTTCCCAAAAATCGGTTTCTTTTCAAAAAAATAAATATACCCCTTGCTGCGTTGAGAGGGAGACTTGTTTTAAATCATGAAGGAAAGACAAGATTACGTAATTCATTTTGATTCCCACAAAAGGGGGAGAAATAGTTCAAACCATAAACATTCGTGCATATGTTTATTCAGGTTTTGTGTAAATCAAAAAGGGAAGATTGTTGGATATGTGTTTACAGATCAGAATCTGAATTTTGAAATACACATGTAACGCCCAGAAATCCTAATTACGTTTTATTGAGCGCATGAATAGGGGGAAAACTTTGTGTAGCATGATTGCATGTCATTTTATGTGATTATATCATGATTTTATGCCTTACTTTGTGCATGTCATTTTACGGCACCGTTTGAGTTATGGTAAGCGGGGACGAGACTGGAGACGACCAAATTGAAAATATTTTAAATGTTTTAGCCCTTAGACATATTTTAAATCAAAATTTATTATTTTATGCACAATTTCCAAAAAATGAGATTTTATGCACAGTTATCGAGGGGGACCCGTTTTTCGCCTATACGGGCTATTTTTATGAATTTTACTACACTTTTAAATTTGAGAGACCTTATATTACGAAAATTAGAGGCTTGAAGTCTGAAATTTAAGTATTTTTAAGCATTTTTAATTAGAGGAGGGTTAGTTTTGGGATTAAGCCTTTTTTTTTAATTAAAGCAAGTTGGAGGGGTCTTTTGTACACTTCTCATTCACTCACCTCCCACAATTTCGAAAATAACCTACTCCTCCTCCTTCATCAGCTGACTTCAGCCTCCCTTCACCCATTGGTGATCGAAATTTTCATACTTTTGATTGGATTTCAAAGGTGGTTGGTCTAATCCATTGTCCTCCGCTCCGGTAACGCGTATCTCTACTCCTTTCTTCGATCAAGGCATGTTGTATTCTTCTTTTCTCACCATTTAGATCCTAATATACTGTTTTATAAAGGTTTTGCATGACTTTTATGTGAATGTTTCAGATCTCTACACTTATGATCATGTTCATGCATTATCACACGTTACACTCACGGTTTTGATCATCTTGTGCATGGCTTCGGTTAGGGGCTGCTCTTGGGGGCTGGGGCTCATGTTTAGACAGTCCATAGGAATCCTTGACAGGTCAGTAGGTGGCCCTTGAGGGCGAGCCATTGGTTGGAAACAAGATCCAAACAAGGGTGGCGCACCATGTTAGTGCCGTGCGCATGCAGCGCGATTCCAGCTCCCGTTCTCCCATCGTGGACCTCGGTTGGGATCGTGGCTGGGCTCGTTGGAACCGTCTGGACCTAGGGGTGGTTCAGCCGGAAGGGCTATGGCCAGGGTGGCCGGAGCAGGGAGGTCGGACGAGTAAAGTTGCTGGTCGCGCGTAAAGGGGGCTGCCGCGGCTAGGGCTTTTGGGAGTTTGAGTTGGGCCGGTTTGGTTGGGCCGATGGGTCGGTTCAATCGGGCCGGGTCGAGTTGGTAGAGTGTTGAGTCAAATATTTTAAGTCTGGTCCGAGTTATTTTATTTATGGCCCGGGTGGTTTTTATTTTAAAGTCCAAGTCATTTTATCGAGTCAAGTCAAACATTTTTTAAGTCAAAACTATTATTGGTCAAAATGAGTTTTGGGTCAATGGTTTTAAGTCAAAAGTTATTTTAAGTTGTTAAATTTTTAGTAAATTGGATTTTTTTAGGTCAAATTATTATATTTTGGGCAGTTATTTTAAATGAGTTTTAAGCCTGTTTTGACAGTGTTGGGCCAAGTCTTTCAATTGATTTTAAAGGATTGATTCTTTGTTGTTAGGCCAAGTTTGAGTTGGGCTTAGTATTATTTTAAGTTTAGTTGAGGATTTGGGCTTAGAGTTAGTGGGCCAGTCGCTTGAACCAGTCCTTGACCGGGCCGAGAAAATGTATAGGCCCATGAATATATATTTAATTATATACGTAGTATGTTATGTATTTGAGTATGGAATGTTTAAAGGAAATTAAATATATATTGATGGGCCAAGCCTTTTAAATTTGCATTATTTTTATGAAATGCATGCATCATGAAAGTTTATGAAATGTTAAGGCACGAAGGAAAAATATTTTGAGGGATTGAAGTGTTGTGGGGCAAAGTTTAATGATGGGAGTTATCCGGGTAGCCGGACCCGGGGATCCCCTGTTTTAATGTATGAGCTTATGGATCCATGTGTGACATCATGGTGAAGTGGCAGCACAGATGTGTGACATATAGGGATCCCGAGGTAAGGCCGGGTGAACCACACCGCCACGTACGTTGGTTTATAGATTGATCAATCGATTATGGCTCACACTTCATGGATACGACTCGCATGTTCTTTTAAGTTATGTTATGTTTATGCCTTGCCTTAATATATATATGTTATACGATGAGGTTATGTACGACTGCATTATGATTCAATGTTTTAAGATCTTTCATGCACGCATGTCATGAAACTATGTTCCTATACGTATGTGCCTGCATGTGGTTTTATTATATGTACCTTGTTATTATCGGATAGAGCATGCTGGGCCTTTAGGCTCTCTAGGTTTAAATGGTGCAGATGAGCATGATTCTGATTTAATTCCGTTCGGCGGTGAGGACCTCTGATGCTCCGCTTCGGTTGTTACCCCGTGACCACTCAGTTATTTTATGCCACTGTTTTTAAACATGTTCAGTTTTCCGCAACATTTGCGATGTGGATTGGGGATACTTTACAGTTAGTTTTGGAACGGATGTTGAGATGATATTCTCAAATGCTTTAAGTATGGTTTTTATTTATAACTTTAATTAAATGTTTATTCCACATCTGCTTTAAAAAAAAAATTAGAGGTTTAGTACGTTCAACATGGTATCAGAGCGGTGGTTCTGGTGGGGTACTAGCCTGCTGCGTGGAGCTCGGAAGTCGCACTGACAGTCTGTGAGTTTAGGCTTTTATGTTTTATGTTTATGTTTGCATGCTGCATGTTTAACTTTGCCTTAGTTTTACCTTATATTTTAAGAGTTAGACGCGTAGTCATGCCCTTAAATTTACGCAAAGGGGTTTTGTTTGCCAGTATGCCTCCCCGACGTTTTAGAGAGCAGCAGCAGGATGAAGACACTCCTCCTCCTCCTACACCACCACCACAGATGACGCCGTTTGAGAGGCTAACGTGGAGATGTTAGCCGGGATCACTAGATTACTGGAGAGACAGTCGGAGCGACCCAGAAAGTCGCACGAGGAGGACGTCGCAGAAAGGTTCCGCAAGCAGGGACCTAAGGAATTTTCTGGCACCACAGATCCACTCGTTGCTGAGGAGTGGATCCTATCACTGGAGACCATTTTTGCCTACATGGGTCTCCCGGACGTTGATAAGGTCAATGTGCTATCTTCATGATGAGAGGAGACGCAGCTCTTTGGTGGGAGAGCGCAGTGGTTGGCTTAGTACTGGAGAGCCTATCGTGGGAGAGATTCAAGGCGGTATTCTATGAGAAGTATTTCACTTCAAACGCCCAGGGCCAGTTGATTCGGGAGTTCATGAGTCTCCACCAGGGAGACAGGTTGATTGCTGAGTATGTGAGACTTTTTGAGCGGGGGTGTCACTTTGTGCCCTCCATCTCGCTTGTGTATTGAGGCAGTTCACTGATGGACTGCGACCAGACATCCGCCACGATGTCAACATGGCGGACGTGACTACCAATATGGCCGCAGTGAACAGGGCTTACCGGTCCGAGAGGGGTCGGAAGGACATGAGGGAGGACTATTAGAGGAAGAGGCTATTACAGCCGCCCGTCAGGGGCCAGTCTTCGCATCCACCAGTGAAGAGACCATTTCAGGGGCCTTCTAAGGGCCCAACTCAACAGGGACAGCAGCCGCATAGACCACAGGGCCAGCAGAGGCCACAGCAGCAGGGGGCCAGCGCCCCTAGACCCGGAGGATTTCCGATCTGCAAGGAGTGCAACAAGCAGCATTCCGGAACGTGCATGGCAGGATCAGGGAAGTGCTTTCATTGCAAGGAACTGGGACACATTTCTAGAGATTTCCCTAAGAAGAGACAGACCACGGGTCGTGTCTTTGTGATGCAGGCGGAGGCGGCAGATCCGGATACAACTTTGCTCACGGGTATTCCTCTTTAGGATTTCCGCCATTTCTCTTTGATTTTTGAGTTTAGTGTTTGCTGTAGACAGATTGCATGCTGACTAGAACACTACTAGGAGATTTATCACTTAGACTGGTTGAACTTAGTGGAACTATATGCCTTCTAGGACTTCTACGTGATCATGGACCGTAGGGCTAGCTAACCTAGAACATGTGTTAGGCATCTGAACTACTTGTTGAGACCTAGTTTAATTGTAAACGCGTTCCTGTGTAATGTTTCCATTCCAGGCAAGATTCGTGTGCTTGGTGTCTCCACCCTTGCATTACTAGACTCAGGGGCGATCCACTCGCTTATTTCGAGTGCGTTCACGCAGAGGATGAGTATTACACCGGAGAGCTTGGGTATGGTTCTCGCAGTGACAGTACCATCAGGAGAGGAGCTGACGACGACGGAGTGGTTCCGGGATTGACGATGATGTTCCAGGATCATGCGGTCCAAGCAGATTTATTTGTGTTGCCTATGTCAGGATTCGATCTCATCCTAGGCATGGATTGGTTGACGGAGTTTGGTGCGGTGATTGACTTCCAGCGGAGGACAGTTACGATCAAGCCACCAGGGCAAGAGGCTTTTGTTTTTGAGGAGACGAGGAGACAGCGGAAGCCCAGATTCATATCTTTCTTACAGGCCAGGAAGCTAGTCGAGCACGGATGTCAGGCATTCTTGGCCAGTGTTACTGCTTCAGGAGATTCAGCAGGCCCTTCGTTGTCTGATGTGGAGGTAATCAGGGACTTCGCAGATGTTTTCCCCGACGATGTCGCAGGAGTTCCACCAGAGAGAGAGATGGAGTTTTTTATTGATCTGATGCTAGGTACAGTGCCTATATCTAAGGCACCGTATCGTTTAGCTCCTACCGAGATGAAGTAGTTGAAGGAGCAGATTCATGAGTTGCTTGACAAGGGGTTCATTCGCCCTAGTTTTTCTCCATGTGGTGCGCCAGTTCTGTTTGTGAAGGAGAAGGATGATAGTATGAGGTTGTGTATTGACTACCAGGAGTTGAACAGAGTTACCATGAAGAACAGATATCCGCTCCCGAGGATAGAGGACTTATTAGATCAGTTACAGGGAGCTACGGTGTTCTCAAAGATCGACTTGAGATCTGGCTACCATCAGCTGAAGGTTAGAGAGGAGTATGTGTCCAAGACTGCTTTTCGGACACGCTACGGCCACTACGAGTTCTTGGTGATTCCGTTTGGTCTGACGAACGCCCCAGCTATTTTCATGGATCTGATGAACAGGGTATTCAGGCAGTATCTAGACCAGTTCATCATCATGTTCATCAATGATATTCTGATTTATTCGAGGAGCTTTGAGGAACATAGAGAGCACTTGCAGACGGCTTTGCAGACTTTGAGGGAGCACAAGTTATACGCCAAGTGCAGCAAGTGCGAGTATTGGCTGGAGCAGGTGGCTTTCTTAGGGCATATTGTGTCAAGAGATGGGATTTCTGTTGACCCATCGAAAGTGGAGGCAGTGCAGAACTGGGGGATTCCGAAGAATGCAGCGGAGATTCGTTGTTTCTTGGGCTTGGCAGGTTATTATCGCAAATTCATCAAGGGATTCTCCTCTATTTCAGTGCCCTTGACAGCCTTGACCAAGAAGAATGCGAATGTGTGGAGTACCGACTGTCAGAGGAGCTTTGATCAACTGAAGTAGGCCCTTACTTCAGCGCCAGTATTAGCTATGCCAGTGGACCACGAGGAGTTTCTGGTTTATACAGATTCCTCTGAGAGGGTTAGGTGCTTCCGATGCAGGGAGGTAAGGTTATTGTATATGCGTCGAGACAGCTGAAGAGTTATGAGCAGAACTATCCGACGCACGATCTGGAGCTTGCAGCAGCAGTGTTTGCATTGAAGATTTGGAGATACTATTTATACGGCGACAAGTGTCAGATATTCACCGACCACAAGAGTCTAAAGTACTTCTTCACCCAGAAGGAGCTGAACATGAGGCAGCACAAATGGATAGAGTTGGTGAAGGACTATGACTGTGACATTAACTACCATCCGGGTAAGGCTAATGTGGTAGCGGACGCTTTGAGCCGGAAGACTTCAGTGATGGCTTGTTTATCAGTTGAGAGGCCACTACAGACTGAGATAGAGAGGTTTGGTCTAGAGCTTTATTCAGGAGGCTGTGCACTGAGTTTGGCTGCGCTCACTATTCAGCCGACTCTTTGAGAGCGGATCAGAGAGGGACAGGCCTCCGATGAGCAGTTACAGCAGTGGAGACAGCGTGATGAGGACAGAGGACGAGGTCTGTACACAGTCGAGGATGGGATTACTAGTTTCAGGGGTCGCATGTGGGTACCCAATACTGAGCAGTTGAGAGCTGAGATCTTATCAGAGGCCCATGCATCGACGTATTCCATTCACCCATGGAGTACAAAGATGTACAGGGATTTGCAGACACTTTACTGGTGGCCAGGGAAGAAGAGAGATATAGGACGGTTTGTGTCAGAGTGTTTGACCTGTCAGCAGGTCAAAGAAGAACACCAGCGACCAGCGGGGTTTCTACAGCCACTCCCTATCCCTGAGTGGAAATGGGAGAACATCACGATGGATTTTGTGGTTGGATTACCCAGGAGTCGCAGAGGCTTTACGGTGATTTGGGTGATTGTGGATCACTCACCAAGTCCGCAAACTTTCTACCGGTGAAGACCACTTTCACATTGACACAGTATGCAGAGCTATACATTAGAGAGATTGTCAGGCTGCATGGCATACCAGTCTCTATTGTGTCAGATAGAGATTCCAGGTTTACTTCTGCGTTTTGGAGGAGCTTGCACGCTGCATTGGGGACCAACCAAATTGAAAATATTTTAAATATTTTAGCCCTTAGACATATTTTAAAGAATAATTTATTATTTTATGCACAATTTCAAAAAAAATGAGATTTTATGCACAGTTATCGAGAGGGACCCATTTTCCGGTTATACGGGCTATTTTTATGAATTTTACTACACTTTTAAATATGAGAGACCTTATATTACGAAATTTAGAGGCTTGAAGTGTGAACTTTAAGTATTTTTAATTAGAGGAGTGTGAGTTTTGGGATTAAAATAAAGCAAGTTTGAGGACTCTTTTGTACACTTCTCATTCACTCACCTCCCACAATTTCGAAAATAACCTACTCCTCCTCCTTCATCAGCCGACTTCAGCCTCTCTTCACCCATTGGTGATCGAAATTTTCATACTTTTGATTGGATTTCAAAGGTGGTTGGTCTAATCCATTGTCCTCCGCTCCGGTAACGAGTATCTCTACTCCTTTCTTCGATCAAGGCATGTTGTATTCTTCTTTTATAACCATTTAGATCCTAATATACTTTTTTATAAAGGTTGTGCATGACTTTTATGTGAATGTTTCAGATCTCTACACTTATGATCATGTTCATGCATTATCACACGTTACACTCACGGTTTTAATCATCTTGTGAATGGCTTCGGTTAGGGGCTGATTTTGGGGGCTGGGGCTCATGTTTAGACAGTCCATAGGAACCCTTGACAGGTCAGTAGGTGGCCCTTGAGGTCGAGCCATTGTTTGGAAACAAGTTCCAAACAAGGGTGGCGCACCATGTTAGTG
>KV014924.1:28720-38873 GCA_001598015.1 Dorcoceras hygrometricum | reverse complement strand
GGGCCCGGGGATCCCCTGTTTTAATGTATGAGCTTATGGATCCATGTGTGACATCATGGTGAAGTGGCAGCACAGAGGTGTGACATATAGGGATCCCGAGGTAAGGTCGGGTGAACCACACCGCCGCGTACGTTGGTTTATAGATTGATCAATCGATTATGGCTCACACTTCATGGATACGACTCTCATGTTCTTTTAAGTTATGTTATGTTTATGCCATGCCTTAATATATATATGTTATACGATGAGGTTATGTATGACTGCATTATGATTCAATGTTTTAAGATCTTTCACGCACGCATGTCATGAAACTATGTTCCTATATGTATGTGCCTGCATGTGGTTTTATTATATGTACCTTGTTATTATCGGATAGAGCATGCTGGGCCTTTAGGCTCACTAGTTTTAAATTGTGCAGGTGAGCATGATGCTGATTTAATTCCGACCGGTGGTGAGGACCTCTAATGCTCCACTGCTGCTGTTATCCCGTGGCCACTCAGTTATTTTATGCCATTGTTTTTAAACATGTTCAGTTTTCCGCAACAGTTGCGATGTGGATTGGGGATACTTTACAGTTAGTTTTGGAACGGATGCTGAGATGATATTTTCAAATGCTTTAATAATGGTTTTTATTTATAACTTTTATTAACTTTTTATTCTACATCTGCTTTTCAAAAAATTTTGTACGTTTCAACACAAGAGCTGCTGAAATTTACAAACAGTTTAATTGAGATGTGTAGATCTGGCTTAGAGACGAACCAGATCTGATACTGTAGCTGAACCAGATCTGGTACTGTAGCTGAACCATATGAGATCCAATTTACTGTAGCTAAACTAGATCTGATGAAAATCTGATACTGTAGCTGAACCAGATCTGATACAGTAGCGGAACCAGATCTGAGAATAGGAAAACGCGATTATGGAGGCCTAAACGAAGGAATTTGGCGAAAAACAGAGGTGCTCACTGCTAAGCATTGAGTTTTGCTCGTTGGACCGTTTCGGAGGGGGTAGCACTGACCAGATCTGAATAATGCACATAAGCAGTCAAAGCTGACCAGATCTGACACTGTAGCAAACCGGATCGGAAGAGAGCAAGAAAAGACTTCATCTGAATCAGATCTGAACAAGGAAATTCAAAACTGATGTATTGTCACATCAATTCACAAGAAGACAAAGAACTTTAATAATCACACCCACCCATGTGCCTTGAAAAGAGCTAAAGGTACACACAAAGTCAATAAAGCTGCAGAAGCTTTTCAACGGATAAAAGTGTGTCTCCAACGGATTTATTAAAGTGGGAAGCTATTTATACAAGAAATTCTGATGAAGACAAAACGTTGAGAGAGAAGAAAAACGAGAAGAAAATAGAGAGGCGAAGCAGTCGACTATCAGATCTGAGGAGCTTATTGTAACAGTCGACTGCTGAGCTGAATTTAGCTTTCCAGAAGCACTTCCTAGTTGTGTGAAATTTTATATTCGAAAGTTGTGCTTACACTGTAAATATCGCACACACAGAGATTCACTCACATAATAGCCGAGATATGATTAGAATAGTTGAGTGAATCACAAACGAAACACTAAATCTGTGTCTTGCACGAAGACGTTAAACACTATGTATGTAGCCTTTCTCACTGAGCATAAAATAAGTGATTGAGTGAACACAGTTGAGAGCTGGTGTACATTCTTGGCGTTCAGATTTGGGCAGTGGATAAGTCCCAAATCTGATCGGGTCTGCAGATCAAATCTTCTAGTGGATGCCTTCCAAATTTGGAAGAAGGGGAGACGTAGGATATTTGAGATCCGAACCTTCAGAAACAAATCTGTTCGTTATTTACAGCTTTCTGCATTGCATATTTCATAAAATCTGTTGGATGAGCTTTCGATTTTCAAAGACCAGTTTGGGTTGTTTTCTGCATGATTTTAATCATACCTAATCTACCTCTCGTTGCAAAATCTTTCAAGAACATTGAGCTATTGCAGCTTAGTTTTTTTTACAGACCAGATTTGAGCGCCGCTCAGATCTGAAACCTTGTTGTTTTTAAAATAATTTAAACAGGAATGGTTTTTTTGCTGCATATTCGATACTAACAAGTGGTATCAGAGCGGGTTGTTCTTGAAAGTGCATTTTAAATCAAATATTTTTAATGTTTTAAAATATTTGCAGCTCTGATAGTGTTTTCAAATCTGTTTTTATCTTGCGAAAGCTCTCTATGCTACAAAATCATTTTAAGAGTTTTAGAAACTCATTTATGATGATAAAGGCAGTAATGTCTATAGACTTGCAGAGCAGTTTCTCGAAAGGAAATTGCAGCAATATTTCTTCTGATGAGCTGACACGATCGTGCTGGATCTGTGTGTACGCCAAGATATCTAGGTTTTGCAAGGCTAAATCTTAGAGTAAAATGGAAGAGATTATGTAAATTGAATCCTCAATTACTCCTCTGGTCTGAATATATGACAATTTTCAAGTAGCACAGAATCTGTTTTTCAAATCTCGCAGCATGCTGCTTTTCGAGAAATGCTTCCCAAAACTCGGTTTCTTTTCAAAAAAATAAATATACCCCTTGCTGTGTTGAGGGGGAGACTTGTTTTAAATCTTGAAGGGAAGACAAGATTACGTAATCCTTATTTATTCCAACAAAAAGGGGGAGAAATAATTCAAACCATAAACATTCGTGCATATGTTTATTCAGGTTTTGTACAAATAAAAAAGGGGGAGATTGTTGGATCTGTGTTTACAGATCAGAATCTGAATTTTGAAATACACAAAACCTGCTGATATTTACTAACAGTTTAATTGAGATGTGCAGATCTGACTTAGAGACGAACCGGATCTGATACTGTAGCTGAACCAGATCTGGTACTGTAGCTGAACCAGATGAGAACCAATTTACTGCAGCTAAACCAGATCTGATGAGAATCTGATACTGTAGCTGAAGCAGAACTGATACTATAGCGGAACCAGATCTGAGAATAGGAAAACACGATTTCGGAGGCCAAAACGAAGGAATTTGGCCAAAAATAGAGGAGCTCACTGTATTAGAGTGAGTTTTGCTCGTTGGACCGTTTTGGAGGGGGTAGCACTGACCAGATCTGAATAATGCACATAAGCATCAAAGCTGACCAGATCTGACACTGTAGCAAACCAGATCGGAAGCGAGCAGGAAAAGACAAGAAGAGCTGAATCAGATCTGAACAAGGAAATTCAAACTGATGTATTGTCACATCAATTCACAAGAAGACAAAGAACTTTAATAGTCACACCCACCCATGTGCCTTGAAAAGAGCTAAAGGTACACACAAATTCAATAAAGATCTGAACAAGGAAATTCAAACTGATGTATTGTCACATCAATTCACAAGAAGACAAAGAACTTTAATAGTCACACCCACCCATGTGCCTTGAAAAGAGCTAAAGGTACACACAAATTCAATAAAGCTGCAGAAACTTTTCAACGGATAAAAGTGTGTGTCCAACGGCTATATTTAAGTGGGAAGCTATTTATACAAGAAATACTGATTAAGACAAAACATTGAGAGAGAATAAAACGGGAAGAAAAACAGAGAGGCGAAGTGGTCGACTATCAGATCTGATGAGCTTATTGTAACAGTCGACTGCTGAGCTGAATTTAGCTTTCCAGAAGCACTTACTAGTTGTGTGAGATTTTATATTCGAATGTTGTGCTTACATAAATTTCACACACACAGAGATTCACTCACATAATAGCCGAGAGATGATAAGAATAGTTGTGAGACCTGGAATTGTATACGATTGATTTGGTTGGATTAATCGGATTTTATAGATTTCTGGTGGTTCAGATCTCTGTTTGGAAGTTTGGTTGGTAGTTTTGGGTCAGATTTCACATTTTAGGCAATTCTGGAAGTTTTCGTATTTTTTGTGTTTGTGGTGAAAGCTGGTTTTGTTGTGGAAGCTGGTCGGTAGAAAAAACCAGTCGCAATGCGTATTTGTATCGCGGGGAGTCAATACGCCGTCGTTTTGGGTTGAGTAACCAGTCGTTGGGTAGGATCTGCCAGCAGCACCGCTTACGTGGATTTCAGCAGAGAGCGCAAAGGAACTTCAAAACGGTGACGTTTTGTGAGGTATCTGCTGGGTAATATCTGTTAGCAGTAAGTTCCTGTAGCGGGAATTAAACGCTGTCGTTTGGATTAGTGTAGGCGACGTCGGTTTGGTTAGCGCTAAGGGAACCAGCCGTTGCATTTGTGTAGTTCAGCAGATTTGCTGACGTGTGCGAAGCTACGTCGTTTTATTTAGTTGGAACGCTGTGTTTTGATTTCGCGTCTGGTACCAGCTGCAAAAATATGTTGCATTGTGTGAGGAATCCAGTCGCTGGTTTTGGGTGACCAGCTGATGGCAGATACGATGACGTAAGCTGTGCGATGTCATTTTGTTAAGTCAATGCGACACCGTTTTGCTAGCATTGTTTGAGAGATTCAGCAGTTGGTTTGCTTTGCATCTGCTGGTTGTATATTAGCGAGTAGCGACTGGTTTTGTCGGTGGGATCTGTTATCAGCAGTCGAGATGTGTATACATAGGAAGACTTGGTCTTCGATTGGATTATTGGATTCCCATACTTAGCGAAATATTCTCCCGATTGTTGTTCTTCACTTCGAACCCTGGGTTACTGTTCACCGTGAGTTTCTCGGGCAAATTCCCGTCGTTTCCGACCACCGTTTGATACATTTGAGGTAGCTTTGGACTCCTCTCGAGAAGCTCTTCCATTTTGTACTACTTTTGGAGGCTGTAGTTGGCTGGTTGTGGATCGCGAAGCTACTGTCTTTCGGCCGTGTTTTTGTTCATTCAGGTAGCTTTTCGATTTGATGATGAGATCTTGTTCCTAGCCTAGAATTAAGCTTCCTGTTAGTTGTATTGGTAGTAATTGCGTTGGTTGAGCATAGCTCCCAGCCGTGAGCTTCTGTCAGTATCCCTGAGAATTATGCATCGTTGTTTGGCAGGTTTTCAATAAGTTTTCTCTGGATCCCTTTGTGGTAATTGTTGCGAAGTTTTGAGGTACAGATCTGAGCTTGATGTAGCTGGGAATTGGCGTGAGATTTAATGTTATATGGCTGCTTGTGCTTTGCCAGTGGATGTTGCTGTGTGCATCGTGATTGCTGTTGATTTTAGCTGCTATGTTTATGCATACACGCATTTCCCATATTGCATTCATATTCTGTTGTAGCCATTTCTTTGTATTCCGTTGTATTGCTGTTGTTTCTTACCAGGATGCGAGGGCGAGCGGCAATACCGCACTCTCATCTCCCTGCTGAGATCTGTTAGCCACCATGCACCGAGTGGTTAACTACCACAGTTCATGGGCGAGGCAATGGCAGGTTGAGTTGTTTGATGCATCTGGTATTTGGGTGTAGTGTCAAGGCGAGTGGTATCTGCTATGTACTTGCTGATGTTGCTACTGCTTCGCATATGTTAATATGCTTGTCATTTCCAGTATGTGCATACACGTATTTGCATCTCATCCCAGCTTTATTGCCATAGTTTCGTTGTTCTTGTTCTGTTTCCTACCAGGTTGCGAGGGCGAGCGGTAATACCGCACTCCCATCTCCCTGCTGAGATCGTAGCCACCATGCGCCGAGTGGTTAACTACCACAGTTCATGAGCGAGGCAACGACAGGTTGAGTTGTTTGATGCATCTGGTATTTGGGTGTAGTGTCAAGGCGAGTGGCTCATTACCACACTTTGAACACACCCCGTGGCCACTGATTGTTGCTGATCTTGTGGAGCTATGTTTGAGTTCCTTGGCTCCCTGTTCGGTTCTAGCCTTCAGCTGTTATCCGGTGTCTCATGCATAGCATCTGCATTTTATCTTATGCATATTTTTTAGCTATTTCAGTTGCTCTCCGTACTGGGGTTTGACCCCATGTCCCTCTGGGCTTGGTTGTTTTCATTGCTTGTGTTGTTTTCAGAGAACCCAGGTTTTACAGCTGGCCGTGGTTTTAACCCAGCTGATGGCACCCCAGGAGGTGGTTAGAGTATCCCAGTAGCGTAGAGCATATTTATATGTATCAGTACAATTATCCAGGGGATGCCCTGTGCTTTGGAGTTGTATTATGTTTTTGGAGTCTGATACATGTTGTTGTTGCTGTTGTTATGCTATACTGTTGGTTGTTTTTATAAAATGGGATATATTTTGAGTATCGTGGTATTTTAAATTATATTGTTTTAAACCGTCAGGCAAAAAACAAAAATTTTACCCGCTTTTTGATAGCTTCCGCGTGTGATTGTGTGATTTTACTCTGTTAAGAGCACGAGGCCTGACAATAGTTGAGTGAATAACAAACCAAACACCAAATCAGTGTCTTGCACGAAGACGTTAAACTCTATGTATGTAACCTTTCTCACTGAGGCATAAAATAAGTGATTGAGTGAACACAGCTGATAGTTGGTGTAGATTCTAGGAGTTCAGATTTGGGTAGAGATAAGTCCCAATCTGATCGGGTCTGCGGATCAAATCTTCTAGTGGATGCCTTCCAGATTTGGAAGAATGGGAGACGTAGGATATTGAGATCCGAAATTCCAGAAACATATATGTTCGTTATTTACAGCTTTCTGCATTGCATATTTCATAAAATCTGTTGGATGAGCTTTTGATTTTAGACCAGTTTGGGTTGTTTCCCGCATGATTTTAATCATACACAATCTGTTTCTCGGTGCATAATCTTTCAAGAACATTGAGCTATTGCAGCTCATTTTTTTTACAGACCAGATCTCGTGAGATCTGGTACCAGATTTGAGCGCCGCTCAGATCTGAAACCTTGATGTTTTTCAAATAATTTTAAATAGGAATGGTTCTTTTGTTGCATACTCGCTCCTAACAAGTGGTATCAGAGCGGGTTGTTCTTGAAAGTACATTTTAAATCGAAAATTTTTAATGTTTTAAAATATTTGCAGCTCTGATAGTGTTTTCAAATCTGTTTTTATCTTGCGATAGATCTCTGTGCTAAAAAATCATTTTAAGAGTTTTAAAAATTCATTTTATGAAGATAAGGGGAGTAATGTCTATTGAATTGAAGAGCAGTTTCTCGAAAGGAAATTGCAGCAATATCTCTTCTGATGAGCTGACACGATTGCGCTGGATCTGTGTGTACGCAAAGATCTCTAGGTTTGGAAAGGATAAATCTTAGAAGAAATGGAAGAGATTCTGTAAATTGAATCCTCAATTACTCCACTGGTCTGAATATATGAGAATTTTCAAGTAGGACAGAATCTATTTTTCAAATCTCGCAGCATGATGCTTTTCGAAAAATGTCTTCCCAAAAATCGGTTTCTTTTCAAAAAAATAAATATACCCCTTGAAAAACAGAGGAGCTCACTGCAGAGCAGTGAGTTTTGCTCGTTGGACCGTTTCGGAGGGGTTAGCACTGACCAGATCTGAAAAATGCACATAAGCAGTCAAAGCTGACCAGATCTGACACTGTAGCAAACCGGATCGGAAGCGAGTGGGAAAAGACAAGAATAGCTGAATCAGATCTGAATAAGGAAATTCAAACTAATGTATTGTCACATCAATTCACAAGAAGACAAAGAACTTTAATAGTCACACCCACCCATGTGCCTTGAAAAGAGCTAAAGGTACACACAAAGTCAATAAAGCTGCAGAAGCTTTTCAACGGATAAAAGTGTGTGTCCAACGGCTATATTAAAGTGGGAAGCTATTTATACAAGAAATATTGATGAAGACAAAACGTTGAGAGAGAAGAAAAATGGGAAGAAAAATAGAGAGGCGAAGCAGTCGACTATCAGATCTGAGGAGCTTATTGTAACAGTCAACTGCCGAGTTGAATTTAGCTTTCCAGAAGCACTTCCTAGTTGTGTGAGATTTATATTCGAAAGTTGTGCTTACACTGTAAATATCACACACACAGAGATTCACTCACATAATAGCCGAGAGATTATTAGAATAGTTGAGTGAATCACAAACCAAACACCAAATCTGTGTCCTGCACGAAAACGTTAATCTATGTATGTAGAATTTCTCACTGAGGCATAAAAGAAGTGATTGAGTGAACACAGCTGAGAGATGGTGTAGATTCTAGGAGTTCAGATTTGGGCAGTGGATAGGTCCCAAATCTGATCGGGACTTCATATCAAATCTTCTAGTGGATGCCTTCCAGATTTGGAAGAAGGGGAGACATAAAATATTGAGATCCGAACTTCCAGAAAAAAAATCTGTTAGTTATTTACAGCTTTTCTCCATTGCATATTTCATAAAATTTGTTGGATGAGCTTTCTATTTTCAGAGAACAGTTTGGGTTGTTTTCTGCATGATTTTAATCATACCCAATCTGCTTCTCGGTGCAGTATCTTTCAAGAACATTGAGCTATTGCAGCTCAGTTTTTTTTACAGACCAGATTTGAGCGCCGCTCAAATCTGAACCTTGCTGTTTTTCAAATAATTTTAAACAGGAATGGTTTTTTTGTTGCATATTCGATCATAACAAGTGGTATCAGAGCGGGTTGTTCTTGAAAGTGCATTTTAAATCGAAAATTTTTAATGTTTTAAAATATTTGCAGCTCTGATAGTGTTTTCTAATCTGTTTTTATCTTGAGAAAGCTCTCTGTGCTACAAAATCATTTTAAGAATTTTAAAAACTCATTTTATGAAGATAAGGGGAGTAATGTCTATTGAATTGCAGAGCAGTTTCTCGAAAGGAAATTGCAGCAATATCTCTTCTGATGAGCTGACACGATTGCGCTGGATCTGTGTGTACGCCAAGATCTCATGGTTTGAAAAGGCTAATCTTAGAGTAAAATGGAAGAGATTCTGTAAATTGAATCCTCAATTACTCCACTAGTCTGAATATGTGAGAATTTTCAATTAGCACAGAATCTGTTTTTCAAATCTCGCAGCATGCTGCTTTTCGAAAAATTTCTTCCCAAAAATCGGTTTATTTTCAAAAAATAAATATACCCCTTGCCGAGTTGAGGGGGAGACTTGTTTTAAATCTTGAAAGGAAGACAACCTTTCGTAATCCTTTTTGATTCCAACAAAAGGTGGAGAAATAATTCAAACCATAAACATTCGTGCATATGTTTATTCAGATTTTGTGTAAATCAAAAAGGGGGAGATTTTTGGATCTGTGTTTACAGATCAGAATCTGAATTTTGAATTACACAAAACCTGCTGATATTTTATAACAGTTTAATTGAGATGTGCAGATCTGACTTAGAGCTGAACCAGATCTGATACTGTAGCTGAACCAGATCTGGTACTGTAGCTGAACCAGATGAGATCCAATTTACTGCAGCTAAAACAGATCTGATGAGAATCTGATAGTGTAGCTGAACCAGATCTGATACTGTAGCGGAACCAGATCTGAGATTAGAAAAACGCGATTTCGGAGGCCTAAACGAAGGAATTTGTCCAAAAACAGAGGAGCTCACTGAGTAGAAGTGAGTTTTGCTCGTTGGACCGTTTCGGAGGGGGTAGCACTGACCATATCTGAATAATGCACATAAGCAGTCAAAGATTACCAGATCTGACACTGTAGCAAACCGGATCGGAAGTGAGCGGGAAAAGGCAAAAATAGCTGAATCAGAACTGAATAAGGAAATTAAAACTGATGTATTGTCACATCAATTCACAAGAAGACAAAGAACTTAATAGTAACACCCACCCATGTGCCTTGAAAAGAGCTAAAGGTACACACAAAGTCAATAAAGCTGCAAATGCTTTTCAACGGATTAAAGTGTGTGTCCAACGGCTATATTAAAGTGGGAAGCTATTTATACAAGAAATACTGATGAAGACAAAACGTTGAGAGAGAAGAAAAACGGGAAGAAAAACAGATAGGCGAAGCAGTGGACTATCAGATCTGAGGATCTTATTGTAACAGTCGACTGCTGAGCTGAATTTAGCTTTTCAGAAGCACTTCCTAGTTGTGTGAGATTTTTATATTCGAGAGTTGAGCTTACACTATAACATCTCACACACACAGAGATTCACTCACATAATAGCCGATAGATGATTAGAATAGTTGAGTGAATCACAAACCAAACACCAATTTGAGTCTTGCACGAAGACGTTAAATTCTGTGTATGTAGCCTTTCTCACTGAGGCATAAAAGAAGTGATTGAGTGAACACAGCTGAGAGCTGGTGTAGATTCTAGGAGTTCAGA
>KV014924.1:1710-23901 GCA_001598015.1 Dorcoceras hygrometricum | reverse complement strand
GATCCGAGTAAGATCGAAGCAGTTCTTAACTGGGAGAGACCTAGGAACGTTTCAGAGATCCGTAGTTTCTTTGGATTAGCTGGCTATTTTAGGCGTTTTATCGAGAAGTTCTCTTCGATAGACAGGACTTTGACTCAATTGACTCAGAAGGATAAGAAGTTTGTTTGGACTGATGAGTGCGAGTTCAGTTTTCAGACGTTGAAGGAGAATTTGACTATTGCTCCTGTTTTTGCTCTATCGTCTGGATTCGGAGGATTTGTGGTGTGCTCCGATGCTTCTCTCAATGGTTTAGGATGTGTGCTGATGCAGAACGGGTATGTGATAGCCTATGCGTCTCGACAGTTGAAGCCTCACGAGACGAGGTACCCTGTTCATGATTTGGAGTTGGCTGCGATAGTGTTTGCCTTGAAGATTTGGCGACATTATCTGTATGGTGAAGAATTTGTGGAGTACACCGACCACAATAGCCTGAAGTATATCTTCACGCTGTCAGATTTGAATATGAGTCAGCGACGATGGATGGAATTGCTCAAGGACTTTAACTGTGAGATTCAGTATCAACCTGGGCGGATGAACTCAGTTGCCGACGCATTGAGTAGGAAAACCCGGCCTGCAATGCTTTCGTTTTTGAGTGTCTCTAAGGTCTATGAGTAGTTAAGTACTTCTGGTTGGCTGTTCCAGCCGGGTGATCAGTACTTTATGGTTTCTTCTATTCAAGTACAACCGCAGATCGTGAGTGACATCAGGGAGGGAGGACTGATCCATATGTTCATGAGTTGAAGATTAAAGCCCGAAGTGGTCGGTCTGATGATTTCTCTGTTTCTACGGATGGATGTCTGAGATTTCGAGGAAGATTGGTAGTTCCGAACTTGATCGATTTGAAAGAGGCCATTATGAATGAAGCACATTGTAGTCAGTATAGTGTGTATCCGGGGGAGAGAAAGATGTACCATGCCTTGAAGTCTCACTATTGGTGGGCAGGTATGAAGAGCGAAATTTTGGATTTTGTTGCTAGATGTCTGAATTGCCAGCAGGTCAAGGCTGAGAGGATGAGACCTGGTGGATTGCTACAGAGTTTAGAGGTGCCCCAATGGAATTGGGAGCACATCGCCATGGATTTTGTGACTCATTTACCTCGGTCGAATAGGGGATGCGATGCGATTTGGGTGGTGATTGATAGACTTTCGAAGTCAGCCCATTTCATTCCCTATGATGTGAGGTGTTCCATGAAGAAAATGGCGAAACTGTATATCGACCATGTGGATAGATTACATGGAGTTCCTGTTTCGATAGTATCCGATAGAGATCCAAGATTCACTTCCCGATTTTGGAAGAGCCTGCAAGCAGAGATGGGTTCGATATTGGCTATGAGTACAGCCTATCACCCACAGACAGATGGTCAGTCTAAGCGGACTATTCAGACTTTAGAGGATATGCTGCGTGCAGTAGTGATGGATTTCAGTGGTGGTTGACAGGATTCGCTATCCTTTGTTGAGTTTTCGTATAACAACAGTTAACAAGTGACTATCGGAATGACTCCATTTGAAGCGTTGTGTGGTCAAAAATGCAGATCTCCGATTTGTTTGGAAGAAGTTGGTGAGAGACAACTTTCTACCCCGGAGTTTGTGCAGCATATGAAAGATCAGATTGATTTGATTTGGAGTAGAATGAAGGATGCACAAGATGGATTCACTAGCTATGCTAACCGAAGGCATCGACCATTAGAATTTGAGGTTGGCGATCAGGTATTCCTCAAAGTTTCTCCTTTCAAGAGCGTGATGCGCTTTCGATTCAAAGGCAAATTAGCTCCTAGATACGTTGTTCCCTTTGAGATTATCGAGCGGATTGGACAGTTGGCTTATCGATTGAGGCTGCCTGAAAATTTAGCAGCAATGCATGATGTTTTTCATGTGTAAACAAGTGACTATCGGAATGACTCCATTTGAAGCGTTGTGTGGTCAAAAATGCAGATCTCCGATTTGTTTGGAAGAAGTTGGTGAGAGACAACTTTCTACCCCGGAGTTTGTGCAGCATATGAAAGATCAGATTGATTTGATTTTGAGTAGAATGAAGGATGCACAAGATAGATTCACTAGCTATGCTAACTGAAGGCATCGACCGTTAGAATTTGAGGTTGGCGATCAGGTATTCCTCAAAGTTTCTCCTTTCAAGAGCGTGATGCGCTTTCGATTCAAAGGCAAATTAGCTCCTAGATACGTTGTTCCCATTGAGATTATCGAGCGGATTGGACAGTTGGCTTATCGATTGAGGCTGCCTGAAAATTTAGCAGCAATGCATGATGTTTTTCATGTGTAAATGTTGAGAAAATATGAGCCAGATCCGTCCCATGTGTTGAGAACCGACGAAGTTGAGCTGGATTCTGCCTTGAGTTATGTTGAATATCCAGTTCAGATTTTGGATAGGAAGGAGAAGCAGCTGAGGAACAAAGTAGTTCCGTTGGTGATGGTCCAATGGAGCAAGCATGGCAAAGAAGAAGCAACTTGGGAACCGGAAGAGAAGATGCAGCGCGAGTGGCCGCATCTGTTTGAATAGATATTGTATTAGATTTTGGTTTCTGGTTATGTTCTTCCCTAGTTGTCGTTTGTTGATTGCCCAATTATCTTGAACTCTTGGGTTTGAATTAGATGAATTTCTGTTTCGTATTCTGATTGTTTGATTGATTTTCGCTGAGTTTGCCTTGATTTCGAGGACGAAATCTCTTAAGGTGGGGAGAATGTGAGGAATCAGAATTTGGTTTGTGATTAATCGTAGTGATTTGGAATTAATCGCATGAATTTTGAACGTTTTGCGCGTGAAATCTGATTCTCCATTATAATTCAGACGTCGTTACTATTAGAAGCAGACGTAGCGAATTTTGGTAAAGTCTGTCAGCAGCAAGTTTTTGTAGCGGAAGTCAACACGGGTCAACGTTACTGTAGCTTTCAGCTGGTGAATTCTTGAATCAGTAGAGATGACGTAAGCGTGACGCGTTGTTATCTGCTGGCAGTAGTTGCGTTAGAAGGAGCGACCAGTCGATGGTTTGAGAAACCAGTCGTGAGATATCTGTCGACAGATAGGATGACGTATGCTGTGCGACGTCGTTTTGATAAGTTGAAACGCTGCGTTTTGAGTGTTGCTTCTGGTACCAGTCGCGAGAGAATTGTTGTGAGGAATGCGTTGCGGATGGGTGACCAGCTTTTGGCAGCAAGGCTTACGTAACCATTACTTTTTTGATGCTCTTTTGAAAATACAACGACTGGTTGTTGCGACTGGTTTTGTTAAGAGCAAAAGCTGGTTACTGTTATAGGATTTCTACTGTAGCATTTCTCAACAACTGAATTAGAGGAACAGCAGCTGGTGGAATAGAGATATATATATAGAAGTGTTGATCGACACTTAGAAATATTTAGAACCGATATTTCTTATCTCCTTTCTCAAACCCTCGAATAGCTACTGTTCACCGTGACTTTTATTCCGTCGATAGCCGCCGTTCTCCGCCGATGATTTGAGTGATTTTGGTGGCGCTGGATTCGTTGGTTCTTCTGCTGGTTTGAGTTTCTGGGTGATCATCTCTTGTTGTTTCTAGTTTCGGTAGACTTGTAGAATTAGAACAAGGTTCTGACCGTAGGCTATGATGCTTAGAAGTTTAGAATTGAACTAGAATTAAGCTTATATGTGAGGCCCTGTGACAGATTTGAGTTCGCAGGAGGTATATGCTGGATTTTCGAAAGCAGGAAGAAGTTGAATTACTTCAGTTGCTGTACGGTGCCTTTGTGGGAATCTGTTGAGGTAGATTTCAGTTGATTGAAGGTACGAATTGAGCAGATTTAACAGCTTTGAGCATGGACATGGCTGTGATCGATGTTATGAACTTGCTGATCTGATTATGTGAATTTACGTGGCAGTCTGTTGAATTGTTTGAATTATATATGATGTTTAGTGAATTGTATGCATTGTGCATTGATTATTGAATTGACATTCATGCATACATAATGAGCCTGACAGATTGATTTATGACCTGATTGAGAGCCACGTTGTGACTGGCCGACTGACTTGTTGTGCCTGAAAAGTCCAACGCTATCATCGGAGTGGTGACCGACTGACTTGTCGTGTCTGAAGACCACCGAGCTGTGATGGGCTGACGGGCCCTGAAGATCACGGACCGATGATTTCCACCGGCTGACTTGCTGTGCATGGTATAGAGGCTCGATCGATATAATTTCCAGTCGACTTGCTGGTCTAGCTATCCGATCTTTGATAGCCCTCATGCATTCATAGCATGATTATAGCATGTTACATGATTAGCTGTTTTGATTAGATCTTCGTACTGAGGCTTGACCTCGTATTTGTTCTCCTGCTCTAATGTTGTTTGGGTCTGCATTACCCATTTGTAGGATCTTCAGGTAACCAAGCTCGACAGAGTGGAGGTTCAGCTGGTCGATCCCCATTTCCATGAGTCCCAGTTATTTTATTTATGTATCGAACCCGGGGTATGCCCCGAGTGCTATGTATTTTTGGAGACCTGTATTTGAATTGATATTGCTGTTACCTGTTTTATATGAGTTTGAGTCAATTCGTATTTTGATTATGAATATTTGAATGATGTTTTAAGTTCAGGCCCAATTATATTTCGAAAATTTTTAAGACCGATTTTTCGCTTCCGTGATTATGTGCTTAAATGTGCTAATATCTTGAGCATTTAGCACGGCGCCTGACATGTAGCCTTTCTCACTGAGGCATAAAAGAATTGATTGAGTGAACACAGCTGAGAGCTGGTGTAGATTCTAGGAGTTCAGATTTGGGCAGTGGATAAGTCCCAAATCTGATCGGGTCTGTGGATCAATTCTTCTAGTGGATGCCTTCCAGATTTGGAAGAAGGGGAGACGTAGGATATTGAGATCCGAACTTCCAGAACAAATCTGTTAGTTATTTATAGCTTTTGGCATTGCATATTTCGTAAAATCTGTTGGATGAGCTTTCTATTTTCAGAGACCAGTTTGGGTTGTTTTTCGCATGATTTCAATCATACCCGATCTGCTTCTCGGTGCAGAATCTTTCAAGAACATTGAGCTATTGCAGCTCAGTTTTCTTTACAGACAAGATCTCGTGAGATCTGGTACCAGATTTGAGCGCCGCTCAGATCTAAACCTTTGCTGTTTTTCAAATAATTTTAAACAGGAATGGTTTTTTTGTTGCATATTCGATCATAAAAAGTGGTATCAGAGCGGGTTGTTCTTGAAAGTGCATTTTAAATCGAAAATTTTAATATTTTAAAATATTTGCAGCTCCGATAGTGTTTGCTAATCTTTTTTTGTCTTGCGAAAGCTCTCTGCGCTACAAAATCATTTTAAGAGTTTTAAAAACTCATTTTATGAAGATAACGGGAGTAATGTCTATTGAATTGCAGAGCAGTTTCTCGAAAGAAAATTACAGCAATATCTCTTCTGATGAGCTGACACGATTGCGCTGGATCTGTGTGTACGCCAAGATATCTAGGTTTGCAAGGCTAAATCTTAGAGAAAATGGAAGAGATTCTGTAAATTGACCTCAATTACTCCAATGGTCTGAATATATGAGAATTTTCAAGTAGCACAGAATCTAATTTTCAAATCTCGCAGCATGCTGCTTTTCGAAAAATGTCTTCCCAAAAATCGGTTTCTTTTCAAAAAATAAATATACCCCCTGCTACGTTGAGGGCGAGACTTGTTTTAAATCTTGAAGGAAAGACAAGATTTCGTAATTCTTTTTGATTCCCACAAAAGGGGGAGAAATAATTCAAACCATAAACAATAGTGCATATGTTTATTCAGGTTTTGTGTAAATCAAAAAGGGGGAGATTGTTGGATCTGTGTTTACAGATCAGAATCTGAATTTTGAAACACACAAAACCTGCTGATATTGACTAACAGTTTAATTGAGATGTCCAGATCTGACTTAGAGACGAACCAGATCTGATACTGTAGCTGAACCAGATCTGGTACTATAGCTGAATCAGATGAGATCCAATTTACTGCAGCTAAACCAGATCTGTTGAGAATCTGATACAGCTGAACCAGATCTGATACTGTAGCGGAACCATATCTGAGAATAGGAAAACGCGATTACGGAGGCCTAAACCAAGGAATTTGGCAAAAAACAGAGGATATGCAGTGAGTTTTGCTCGTTGGACCGTTTCGGAGGGAGTAGCACTGACCAGATCTGAATAATGCACATAAGCAGTCAAATTTGACCAGATCTGACTCTATAGCAAACCGGATCGGAAACGAGCGGGAAAAGACCAGAATAGCTGAATCATATCTGAATAAGGAAATTCAAACTGATGTATTGTCACATCAATTCACAAGAAGACAAAGAAATTTAATAGTCTCACCCACCAATGTGCCTTGAAAAGAGCTAAAGGTACACACAAATTCAATAAAGATGCAGAAGCTTTTTCAACGGATAAAAGTGTGTCCAACGACTATATTAAAGTGGGAAGCTATTTATACAAGAAATACTGATGAAGACAAAACGTTGAGAGAGAAGAAAAACGGGAAGAAAAACAGATAGGCGAAGCAGTCGACTATCAGATCTGAGGAGCTTATTGTAACAGTCGACTGCTGAGCTGAATTTAGCTTTCAAAAAGCACTTCCTAGTTGTGTGAGATTTTATATTAGAAAGTTGTGCTCACACTGTAAATATCACATGCACAGAGATTCACTCACATAATAGCCGAGAGATGATTAGAATAGTTGAGTGAATCACAAACCAAACACCTAATTTGTGTCTTGCACGAAGACGTTAAACTCTATGTATGTAACCTTTCTCACCGAGGCATAAAATAAGTGATTGAGTGAACACAGCTGAGCTGAGTAGATTCTAGGAGTTCAGATTTGTGTAGTGGATAAGTCCCAAATCTGATCGGGTCTACGGATCAAATCCTCTAGTGGATGCCTTCCAGATTTGGAAGAAGGGGAGACGTAGGATATTGAGATCCGAACTTCCAGAAACAAATATGTTCATTATTTAAAGCTTTCTGCATTGCATCTTTCATAAAATCTGTTGGATGAGCTTTCGATTTTCAGAGACCAGTTTAGGTTGTTTTCTGCATGATTTTAATCATACCCAATCTGCTTCTCGGTGCAGAATCTTTCAAGAACATTGAACTATTGCAGCTCAGTTTTTTTTATAGACCAGATCTCGTGAGATCTGGTACCAGATTTGAGCGCCGCTCAGATCTGAAACATTGATGTTTTTCAAATAATTTTAAATAGGAATGGTTTTTTTGTTGCATATTCGATTCTAACAAGTGGTATCAGAGCGGGTTGTTCTTGAAATTGCATTTTAAATCGAAAATTTTTAATGTTTTAAAATTTTTGCAGCTCTGATAGTGTTTTCAAATCTGTTTTTATCTTGCAAAAGCTATCTGTGCTACAAAATCATTTTAAGAGTTTTAAAAACTCATTTTATGAAGATAAGGGGAGTAATGTCTATTGAATTCCAGAGCAGTTTCTCGAAAGGAAATTGCAGCAATATCTCTTCTTATGAGCTGACACGATTGCGCGGGATCTGTGTGTACGCCAAGATCTCTAGGTTTGGCAAGGCTAAATCTTAGAGAAAAATTGAAGAGATTATGTAAATTGAATCCTCAATTACTCCACTGGTCTGAATATATGAGAATTTTCAAGTAGCACAGAATCTGTTTTTCAAATCTCGCAGCATGCGCTTTTCAAAAAATGTCTTCCCAAAGACGGTTTCTTTTCAAAAAAAAAAATATACCCCTTGCCGAGTTGAGGGGGAGACTTGTTTTAAATCTTGAAAGGAAGACAACCTTTCGTAATCCTTTTTGATTCCCACAAAAAGGTGGAGAAATAATTCAAACCATAAACATTCGTGCATATGTTTATTCAGATTTTGTGTGAATCAAAAAGGGGGAGATTGTTGGATCTGTGTTTATAGATCAGAATCTGAATTCTGAAATACAAAAAACCTGCCGATATTTTATAACAGTTTAAATGAGATGTGCAGATCTGATACTGTAGCTGAACCAGATCTGTTACTGTAGCTGAACCAGATGAGATCCAATTTACTGCAGCTAAATCAGATCTGATGAGAATCTGATACTGTAGCTGAACCAGATCAGATACTGTAGCGGAACCAGATCTGAGAATAGGAAAACGCGATTTCGGAGGCTATACGAATGAATTTGACCAAAAACGGAGGAGCTCACTGCGTAGCTCGTTGGACCGTTTCGGAGGGGTAGCACGGACCAGATCTGAATAATTCACATAAGCAGTCAAAGATGACCAGATCTGACACTGTAGCAAATCGGATCAGAAGCGAGCGGGAAAAGCAAGAATAGCTGAATCAGATCTGAATAGGGAAATTCAAACTGATGTATTGTCACATCAATTCACAAGAAGACAAATAACTTTAATAGTCACATCCACCCATGTGCCTTGAAAAGAGCTAAAGGTACACACAAAGTCAATAAAGCTGCAGAAGCTTTTCAACGGATAAAAGTGTGTGTCCAACGGCTATATTAAAGTGGGAAGCTATTTATATAAGAAATATTGATGAAGACAAAACGTTGAGAGAGAAGAAAAACGGGAAGAAAACCAGAGAGGCGAAGCAGTCGACTATCAGATCTGAGGAGCTTATTGTAACAGTCGACTGCCTTTCCAGAAGAACTTCCTAGTTGTGTGAGATTTTATATTCGAAAGTTGTGCTTACACTGTAAATATCACACACGCAGAGATTCACTCACATAATAGCCGAGAGATGATTAGAATAGTTGAGTGAATCACAAACAAAACACCAAATCTCTGTCTTGCATGAAGACGTTAAACTCTATGTATGTAGCCTTTCTCACTAAGGCATAAAATAAGTGATTGAGTGAACATAGCTGAGAGCTGGTGTAGATTCTAGGAGTTCAGATTTGGGTAGTGGATAAGTCCCAAATCTGATCGGGTCTGCGGATCAAATCTTCTAGTGGATGCCTTCCATATTTGGAATAAGGGGAGACGTATGATATTGAGATCCGAATTTCCAGAAACAAATCTGTTCATTATTTACAGCTTTCTGCATTGAATATTTCATAAGATCTATGGATGAGCTTTCGATTTTTCAGAGACCGGTTTGGGTTGTTTTCCGCATGATTTCAATCATACCCGATCTGCTTCTCGTTGCAGAATATTTCAAGAACATTGAGCTATTGCAGCTCAGTTTTTTTTACAGACTAGATCTCGTGAGATCTGGTACTAGATTTGAGCGCTGCTCAGATCTGAAACCTTGCTGTTTTTCAAATAATTTTAAATAGGAATGGTTTTTTTGTTGCATATTCGATCCTAACAAGTGGTATCAGAGCGGTTTGTTCTTGAAAGTGCATTTTAAATCGAAAATTTTTAATGTTTTAAAATATTTGCAGCTCTGATAGTGTTTTCAAACCTGTTTTTATCTTGCGAAAGCTCTCTGTGCTACAAAATCATTTTAAGAGTTTTAAAAACTCATTTCATGAAGATAAGAGGAGTAATGTCTATTGAATTGCAGAGCAGTTTCTCGAAAGTGAATTGCAGAGCAGTTTCTTCAAAGGAAATTGCAGCAATATCTCTTTTGATGAGCTGACACGATTGTGCTGGATCTGTATGTACGCCAAGATCTCTAGGTTTGGCAAGGCTAAATCTTAGAGAAAAATGGAAGAGATTCTGTAAATTGAATCCTCAATTACTCCACTGGTTTGAATATATGAGAATTTTCAAGTAGCACAGAATCTGTTTTTAAAAATCTCGCAGCATGCTGATTTTCGAAAAATGTCTTCCCGAAAATCGGTTTCTTTTCAAAAAAACAAAAATACCCCATGCTGCATTGAGGGGGAGACTTGTTTTGAATCTTGAAGGGTAGACAAGATTTCGTAATCCTTTTTGATTCCCACAAAATGGGGAGAAATAATTCAAACCATAAACATTCGTGCATACGTTTATTCAGGTTTTGTGTAAATCAAAAGGGGGGAGATTGTTGGATCTGTGTTTACAGATCAGAATCTGAATTTGAAATACACAAAACCTGCTGATATTTACTAACAGTTTAATTGAGATGTGGAGATCTTAGAGACGAATTAGATCTGATAATGTTGCTGAACCAGATCTGGTACTGTAGCTGAACCAGATGAGATCCAATTTACTGCAGCTAAACCAGATCTGATGAGAATTTGATACTGTAGCTGAACCAGATTAGATACTGTAGTAGAAGCAGATCTGAGAATAGGAAAACGCAATTTCGGAGGCCTAAACGAAAGAATTTGGCCAAAAAAAGAGGTACTCACTGCATAACAGTGAGTTTTGCTCATTGGATCGTTTGGGGTGGGGGGGGTAGCACTGAGCATATCTAAATAATGCACATAAGCAGTCAAAGCTGACCAGATCTGACACTGTAGCAAACCGGATCGGAAGCGAGCGGGAAAAGACAAGAAGAGCTGAATCATATCTGAATAAGGAAATTCAAACTGATGTATTGTCACATCAATTCACAAGAAGACAAAGAACTTTAATAGTCTCACCCACCCATGTGCCTGAAAAAAGAGCTAAAGGTACACACAAAGTCAATAAAGCTGCAGAAGTTTTTCAACGGATAAAAGTGTGTGTCCAACGGCTATATTAAAGTGGGAAGCTATTTACACAACAAATACTGATGAATACAAAACGTTGAGAGAGAATAAAAACGGGAAGAAAAACAGAGAGGCGAAGCAGTCGACTATCAGATCTAAGGAGTTATTGTAACAGTCTACTGCTGAGCTGAATTTAGCTTTCTAGAAGCACTTCCTAGTTGTGTGAAATTTTATATTCGAAATTTGTGCTTACACTGTAAATATCACACACACAGAGATTCACTCACATAATAGCCGAGAGATGATTAGAAATGTTTGAGTGAATCACAAACAAAACACCAAATCTGTGTCTTGCACGAAGACGTTAAACTCTATGTATGTAGCCTTTCTCACTGAGGCATAAAAAAAGTGATTGAGTGGACACAGCTGAGAGCTGGTTTAGATTCTAGGAGTTCAGATTTGGGCAGTGGATAAGTCCCAAATCTGATCGGGTCTGCGGATCAAATCTTCTAGTGGATGCCTTCCAGATTTGGAAGAATGGGAGACATACGATATTGAGATCCGAAATTTCAGAAACAAATATTTTTTTTATTTACAGATTTCTGCATTGCATATTTCATAAAATCTGTTGGATGAGCTTTCGATTTTCAGAGACCAGTTTGGGTTGTTTTTTGCAAGATTTTAATCATACCCAATCTGCTTCTCGGGGCAGAATCTTTCAAGAACATTGAGCTATTGCAGCTCAGTTTTTTTTACAGACCAGATCTCGTGAGATCTGGTACAAGATTTGAGCGCCGCTTAGATCTGAAACCTTGCTGTTTTTCAAATAATTTTAAACAGGAATGGTTTTTTTTGCATATTCGATCCTACAAGTGGTATATGAGCGTGTTTTTCTTGAAAGTGTATTTTAAATTGAAAATTTTTAATGTTTTAAAATATTTGCAGCTCTGATAGTGTTTTCAAATCTGTTTTTATCTTACGAAAGCTCTCTGTGCTACAACATCATTTTAAGAGTTTTAAAAACTCATTTTATGAAGATAAGGGGAGTAATATCTATTTAATTACAGAGCTGTTTCTCTAAAGGAAATTACAGCAATATCACTTATGATGAGCTGACACGATTGCGCGGGATCAGTGTGTACGCCAAGATCTCTAGGTTTGGCAAGGCTAAATCTTAGGGAGAAATGGAAGAGATTCTGTAAATTGAATCCTCAATTACTCCACTGGTCCGAATATATGAGAATTTTCAAGTAGAACAGAATCACTTTTTCAAATCTCGCAGCATTCTGCTTTTCGAAAAATGTCTTCCCAAAAATCAGTTTCTTTTCAAAAAAATAAATATACCCCTTGCTGTGTTGAGGGGGAGAATTTTTTTAAACAAATTCTTGAAGGGAAGACAAGATTTCGTAATCCTTTTTGATTCCCACAAAAGGGGGAGAAATAATTCAAACCATAAACATTCGTGCATATGTTTATTCAGGTTTTGTGTAAATAGATGGTTGGATTCGTGTTTACAGATCAGAATCTGAATTTTGAAATACACAAAACCTGCTGATATTTACTAACTGTTTAATTGAGATATGCAGATCTGACTTAGAGACGAACCAGATCTGATACTGTAGCTGAACCAGATCGGGTACTGTAGCTGAACCCGATGAGATCCAATTTACTACAGCTAAACCAGATCTTATGAGAATCTGATACTGTAGCTGAACCAGATCTGATACTGTAGCGGAACCAGATCTGAGAATAGGAAAACGCGATTTCGTAGGCCTAAACGAAGGAATTTGGCCAAAAACGTAGGAGCTCACTGCCTAGAAATGAGTTTTGCTCGTTGGACCATTTCGGAGGGGGTAGCACTGACCAAATCTGAATAATGAACATAAGCAGTCAAAGCTTACCAGATCTGACACTGTAGCAAAGCGGATTGGAAGCGAGCGGGAAAAAGAGCTGAATCAGATCTGAATAAGGAAATTCAAACTAATGTATTTTCACATCAATTCACAAGAAGACAAAGAACTTTAATAGTCACACCCACCCATGTGCCTTGAAAACGAGCTAAAGGTACACACAAAGTCAATAAAGCTGCAGAAGCTTTTGAATGGATAAAAGTGTGTGTCCAACGGCTATGTTAAAGTGGGAAGCTATTTATACAAGAAATATTGATGAGACAAAACGTTGATAGAGAAGAAAAACGGGAGAAAAACAAGGAGGCGAAGCAGTCGACTATCAGATCTGAGGAGCTTATTGTAACAGTCGATTGCTGAGCTGAATTTAGCTTTCCAGAAGCACTTCCTAGTTGTGTGATATTTTATATTCGAATAAATATCACACACAGAGATTCACTCACATAATAGCCGAGAGATGATGATTTGAATAGTTGAGTGAATCACAAACCAAACACCAAATCTGTGTCTTGCACGAAGACGTTAAACTCTATGTATGTAGCCTTTCTCACTAAGGCATAAAAGAAGTGATTGAGTGAAAACAGCTGAGAGCTGGTGTAGATTCTAGGAGTTCAGATTTGGGCAGTGAAAAAGTCCCAAATCTGATCGGGTCTGTAGATCAAATCTTCTAGTGTATGTCTTCCAGATTTTGAAGAAGGGGAGACGTAGGATATTGAGATCCAAACTTCAAGAAACAAATATGTTCATTATTTACAGCTTTCTGCATTGCATATTTCATAAAATCTGTTGGATGAGCTTTCGATTTTTAGAGACCAGTTTGGGTTGTTTTCTGCATGATTTTAATCATACCCAATCTGCTTCTCGGTGCAGAATCTTTCAAGAACATTGAGCTATTACAGCTCAGTTTTTACAAACCAGATATCTTGGGATCTGGTACCATATTTGAGCGCCGCTCAGATCTGAAACCTTGCTGTTTTACAAATTATTTTAAACAGGAATGGTTTTTTTGTTGCATACTCGATACTAACATGATTCCTTAACGATTTAAGCTTTGATTTAGAGTTGGATAGTGCTCTGTAGATTTCAGGTAGCTGATTTAGGCTACGAAGCTTTAGACTATAAGATGGATAGGCTTTGATGTGAGCTGATTATTATATGTCTTGGCAGATTTGAACATGTAGGCATCTTCCGTTGAATTTATGGTGAGTTGGTAGAGCAGCAGATTTGAGTAAGCTGCTGGTGCCGTGTATTCCTGCGAGATCTGTTGAGGTAGTAGTCGTACTAAGATTTGAGTTCGAACTGAGCTAGATTAAGCAGCTTTGATAATAGCTTGGGAATATTTCGTTCGTGTTAAATTTCTGTGATCTGTGTGTTGGTATTGACTAGTTGTTTATGAGGCTGATTATGTGCTCTTATATGTCTGTGTGCGTGTGAGTTATATGCATTGACATAAGCATGATTCTGCTGTGCATTCACGCATACATATTAAGACTGATACTCTTGCGAACTGATTTCCTTTGTGCGTTGTGATCGGCCGACTGAGCCGTCGTGCCTGAAAGGTCCAATGCTGATATTGAGGTGGTGGCTGGCTGAGTTGTCGTGCCTGAATACCACTACACTGTGATGGGCGGCTGATATTTCGTACCTGAATATCATAGGATTTGATTCTGCACAGCTGAGTCGTTGCGTCTTGCTTACCGATGATTCTTGGCAGCCCTCATGCATTGCACGTTTGAAATATTGCATGACTGATATATTTGTTGCCTTTTAGACGCTCTTCATACTGATGTTTGACCTCGTTCTTTTTCCCTGTTTTTGGGATGCTTTTGTCTGTGATTGGCCTTTGCAGGATCTTCAGGTAATCCAGCTGGACCGACTTGAGCGTCAGCTAATAGATCCCCGTTTTGAGTCCCATTTATTTATACTATGTATTGAACTAGGGGAGCCCTGCGTGAATTATGTATTGGGGATCTTTATTTGTATCTTACCTGTATTTGTTGTTATTGATATGTTGGATTTTTGAGCTAAAATCCTATTTTGACTATGAATGTATTTTTAAGAGATGATTTATGTTCAGGCCCAAAACGAAAATTTTAGCCCATATTTTATGTTTATGCATAATTATGATTAATTTAGTAATTGATCTGTGATTTAGTGCACCGGGCCTGACATTTTGGTATCAGAGCTTAAACTGGGATAAGCTCGATTTCTTTTCCATCACACTCGAGTCTAGGCACAGAGTTTGAGTTTTTGTTTGTGATTGACTTTGTGATTTTGATTATCTGCCTCTGTGATTTATCTGTTGGTTGTTCTTACCTCTGAATTTTGCTAGATGCCTCCGAGGAGAGGTAGGAATAGAACAGTTAGGCAGGTAGTTGGGGAGTCTAGAGCCCCGAGCAGCGATGAGGATGTTGATCAGCAGAGTGTGCCTTTGCGTCGTCGAGCTAGACAGACAGAGGTTGAGGTGGAAGATGTGAGACCCGTATATTTTGTATCAGATTTTGGGTTTGGAAGAATCTGCATTAAACCAGCTGTGAGTCGATGTGGTTGGAGTAGCCGTCGAAATTGTTTTAAGTGTTGAATCCAGCTGCGTGAATATATCAGGTGTTGCGTGGAGACATCTGTTCGGGTGTTGCATCAGCAGTGAGTAATCACTTTCAGATGTTACGTACTAGTTGAGGCGCTATGAAACATTTGGAGCAGCAGCGTGTTTTCAGTAGCGGGTGTTGGTACGTCATCATTTGGATTAGTTGGAACAACAGCGTTTTGTTTTAGCGCTAGGACTCAGCTGTTGGGTTGTGCGCGTATCCAAATGCTTGTTGGGGTAAGTAAAGATTATACCTTTAAGCTTTGTTAGAGCTTTTCGTGGTGATAGAAAGATAGATCTAGCGCTGGTGGAGTCGTAGCTCCCAGCTGCTGTGTTTCTGAGTTGTAGTCCTTGAGCAGTTGTTGTATTGGATTAGAAAGTGGTAGATCTGCGTTGCTAGGACTTTCATTGTGGCAATCTGCATGTGCTAAGTATAACTCAGAAGTTAAGGTACGGATGTTGAGCTTTGTTACAGCTGTGGATGGAACGTGGATTATGTGCTTTGCTGTGTATGCTTTCTGCTGTTATTATTGTGCATGTGTTATAATATTAGCTGTTGCATTTGCATACACGTATACATCCCTGTTGAGCTCTGTTCTGTCAGCTGTACCTTGTTGTTCAGATCTGTGTGTACACACAATGCTACGCCTGGGGACGAGCGGGTAACTACCGTATGCCTCAGTGCTTGAGAGCGAGCGGCAATACCGCACTCTCATATCCCTACTGGGATCTGTTAGCCGCTATGAGCGGAGTGGGTAGATCCCACATCTCATGAGCTAGGCAACAGCAGGTGGACTTGTTTGTTCTGCATCCGGTACAGTTTTTGGAGACGAGTGGGTATCTCCCATATACTCCTGCACCTTGTGGTCACTACTATCCTTCAGTTGATCCGCTCCAGCTGTTGAGTTGTTGTTATCCAGCTGTTGAGTTTCCGTTTAGATCCCTTGGCTCCCAGTTCTCGGTCTTAGCCTTGTTCCTTTGCATATCATGTGCATGTTATCTACTGCTCTCCGTGTGCTGTATTTATTGCTCTCCGTACTCGGGTTTGACCCCGAGGTCCCTCTGGGGCTGTTGTGTTGTTGCCTGTTTGTTGTTAAGGTTTTCAAGGATTCACAGCTGGTCGTGGCTTTGATCCAGCAGGTGGTGCCCCAGGTGGTGGATAGAGTGTCCCAGTTAGCGTATAGCATAATATGTACTAGTGCTGTCAGCCGGGGAATGCCCTGTGCTTTAGTTTCTGTTCAGCTGTTGTATTGTTGCTAGTACTTGTAATTTATGTACTGTCGTATTTCATCATGTAAACTGGGATTATTTTAAGTATTGTGCTATTTTAAATTATCTGTTTTAAACTGTCAGGCCAAGCGAAAATTTTAAGCCACTTTTTATTGCGCGCTATGCTTCTGCGTGGTTTATCTCTGAGTTGTGCACGAGGCCTGACAGAAGATGTGACTAGACTTATTGGCGAGATGTGTCAGGCCTCGTGCTCAACTCAGAGATAAACCACACAAAACAATAGCGGAAGCAATAAAATAGTGGCTAAATTTTCGCTTTTTGGCCTGAATTTTTAAATCATAATTAAAAATACAATGTTAATCAAAATAATGGTTTTACAATGCTCGAAAACCAAATACAACACAGCCACATACAAACATAGAGTGACCCCCAAATAAACCAACATAGATACAATACAATATCATACGTATCTACTACATATAACTGGGACACTCTATCCACCTCCTGGGAAACTACCAGCTGGATCAACTCCACAACTCCACGACTAGCGGTTAAACCATGGTAACCTGAAAACGTACAGAGGCAAATGAGACAACCAGCCCCAGAGGGACATGGGGTCAAACCCCAGTACTGAGAGCAGCTGAAAAACAACAATAAGATAGCAACAGATAAAATGCGAATCCTATGCATAATACAAGGCTACAACCGAAGGCAGGGAACCAAAGGATCTCAAAGAAAAACTCAACAACTGATACAGATCAACTGAGCAATAGTGGACACGGGGTGTGTGAGTATATGGGAGCTACCCATTTGTCTCAACACACGGCACCAAGTGCACAAAAATTCACTCAACCTACTGTTGCCCAGCTCATGAGATGTGGGAGCTACCCACTCCGCTCATAGTGTCTAACAGATCCCAGCAGGGAGATGAGGTATACGGGAGCTACCCGCTCGTCCTCCAATACAAGCATCCTGGTACACACAGATCAAGATAACAAGGCACGACTAAACAAGATCTGACCTGAACATGAATAATGCGTGTATGCCCATGAAACAAAATGCAACAGAATACAACAGCCAACGAATAGCATACACAGTACAGCAGATCAGCAAGCAAACACATATATCCATGCCACATCCAACACTGTAAAACAAGCTCACATCCGTACCTCAGTTCTGAGCTATAATTACCACAAACGAAGTCCCGAGCAACCAAATTTGAAACCTGCTAACCAAGAACACAACACAGGCTCAGGGACAATAACACAGAACTTATGAACAGGAAGTTATGAGCTCACCAGCTCGGTCCTACTTCTCTAGCTCAACCAGAAGCTCTAAACAAAGCACAAAGTAGGAACTAACACTTACCCAACGAGCTACCTGAACGGCAGAATCTAATCTGCGCTTATGCTAACAGACTACCACGAGTAGCTTCCTACTGTGATCTTCTTCCAGCTAATCCCAAGTCTGTGCAATAACACAGAACTTATGAACAGGAAGTTATGAGCTCCACCAGCTCGGTCCTACTTCTCTAGCTCAACCAGAAGCTCTAAACAAAGCACAAAGTAGGAACTAACACTTACCCAACGAGCTACTTGAACGGCAGAATCTAATCTGCGCTTATGCTAACAGACTACCCAGAGTAGCTTCCTATGTGATCTTCTTCCAGCTAATCCCAAGTCTGTGAAAGTGGTATGAGAAGAATCTCCTTAACAAGAGGAGTCCAGCGCTACCACTCTTGTGTCCGTCGGAGCTGTCTACCGCCGGCAATCGAAGGAAATAAACTACAGTGAATAGTAGTTAGGGTATCGCGACAGGGTAAGATTACGAGAATATTTCTAAGTGTCGGAAAGAGATAAGGGCGAGATCGAAGTCAAAGTCTTCAATATATATACTTAAGTCTCCCAGAACTGATAGACAACAGCCACCGACAACCTAAGATCCAAAGCTGATCCCAACTCAGATCTGACTATCACTCCAGATATGAACTCTATGCCCAAACAGACCTGGAACTTATCCGAACGACGTCGCACAAAAGATCGCTCGCTCACTAGGACACGTTATCCCTCTAGCCAAGTCTGAATCACTAAATGGCGTCGCATCGCATCCACGCTAGAACACTCAGATCTGAATCACAAAACCTGCCAAATCTGAAATCTCTGAACCGCATCGGTCTACCCTATTACTGAAATCCAGAACAATGAATCGGCTTGTATACTAAACACTAACACTCTCGAACTCAATTATGGTTTCTTCCAAAACAATGTCGTTCTGTTACCCGCTAAGAAAACACTAGCGCGTCCACAACTGCCTGCGATAACCAGATTTCACCTCCAGATCTGATCAACCCTCAAATCTGATTGCTAGTCCATGAAATTCCCAAACTTCCCAGAGTTGTTTCCGATATCAAATCTGATCCGATAGCTTCACCAAGCATACCAGCTCAAAGCTGACTCATCCCAGATCTGTTCAAGTCAAATCTGGTCTATGCCAAACCCGATTAATTAATTAAATTAATCCAATAGACTTTCGGGTCTCACATTCCTCCCCCACTAAAACAAGATTTTGTCCTCAAAATCCAGAAACAAATCCAGAACTGAACCAAAACATCAACACAAAATCAACACTAGGAAAATCCCGCTATGCACCAAAACAAACAGCAGCGAATTAACACTCACCGAGAGGCTACTAACCAAGAGTTCAAGATAATTGGAACAAACAACATAATCAAACCTAGCTACTGGAAACAAATGCAACATCTACTCAAACAGATGTGGCCACTCGCATTCATTTTCTCTTCCAACTCCCAAGTTGCTTCTTATCTACCATTCTTGCTCCATTGGACCATTACCAAAGGAATGGTCTTATTCCGCACCTGTTTCTCTTTTCTGTCCAAGATGGATACTCAATGTGAGACCTGATTTTTGTATTCAGGATTAATTGTTGGAATTAATCGGTTGATCATGAGATTTTGTGGTTTAGATCTCTGTTTTGAGTTGCATTTTCGGGTTCCATTTCGTTTGTTGAGCAATTCTGGATGTTTTCGTGTTTTTGAGTTTTGAGGCAAAAGCTGGTCGGTGACGAAAACAGTCGTAGCTTGTTTTGGTAGCGCAGAGCTTGAAACGCCGTCGTTTGAGATGTGGCGACTGGTTTTTCATGTATTGCGACTGGTTGTGCACTGTAGCTGCGACTGGTATTGTGCGAGGAGTTGTTGCATCTGGATAAGAAGTCGAGAGCAATGGTCAATGCGGGTCAGCGCTACTGTGCTTGCGACTGGTACCAGACGATGGAAGAGTTGTGCGTTGTTTTGCGTCTTGCGTCTAGATGACCAGCAGCTGGTATTAAGGATTGTGAATCCTATGCGACGTCGTCTGGATAAGTTGGTGCGACGCCGTTTTGAGGACCAGTCGATGGTTTGCCTTGTGAGTGATTTTAGCGTCCGGTCGACTAGCTGTCCAGCTTTTGTATTTCGAAACAGCGTCTGGTTGTCCAGCTGCGAGAGATTGTTCGCTACTGTAGTTAGTGACTGGTTTGGTTTAGCATGGCTCGAGTTTCATCAGCTGTTGGTTCTTGCGTCTGCTGGTTTGGGAATTGTTAGTGTCGACTGGTTTTGTCGGAAGACAATTATTGGTTTTGTTTTCCAGTCGTTGCTAGTGCTATATATAGGAAGACTTGGCCTTCGAATTGTGATATCATTTCCCATACTTAGCAAATATTTCCAGCCTTTCGTTCCTTATCTTTCGAACCCTAGAACACTGTTCAGCCGTGAGCTTTTCCGGCGTTTTCCCGTCGTTCCGGTGGTTGTTTTGGCTCGTGCGAGGTAGCGTTGGACTCCTCTTGAGAAGATATTCCAATTCATACCAGTTTTAGAAGCTGTAATTGGCTAGTCGAGGAATGCGAAGTTGCTTCCGTTCGAGTGTTGCGTCGATTTGGTAGAACTACGTTCTGGTTTTCGGTGAGACCTTGTTCCTAGCCATAGTTTTAAGCTTTCTATGATATTGTTGAGGTATATTGGGCAGCTGGTCGAGTTAGACTCCCAGCCGTGAGCTTGGTTAGCAACCTGTTAGATTTACGTTGTGTAGCCGTGTGTTTAACAGGCTTTTACCAGAGTCTTCGGGATTTCTCGCAGGGTTAGTTGTTGCTCAGTATAAGGTACGGATTTGAGCTTGTTTTACAGCGAAGTTATGGCTTGGATGAATTGTAGTCGCTGGTATGTGGAATTGCCGTGCCTGCTGGTTGTGTTCTGTTGAGAATTGTGTATGCTATTTGTGTATTTGCTGTGTTGCATATGTTTATATGCTGGCATTCCCGCATGTTGCATACACGCATGGTATTCCTTTCCAGTTTTGGTAGTCCTTGTACCATTGTTGCATTTTTATTGTTTTATTACCAGGATGTGAGGGCGAGCGGCAATACCGCACTCTCATCTCCCTGCTGGGATCGTAGCCACCATGAGCCGAGTGGTTAACTACCACAGTTCATGGGCGAGGCAACTGTAGGTGGAGTGGTTTGATGCATCCGGTAAGTGGGTGTAGGCTTGGTTTGTTTCTTGTTGTGTTGTTTTCAGGAAACTCAGGTTCTACATCTGGTCGTGGGTTTAACCCAGCTGGTGGTGCCCCGGGAGGTGGCTAGTGTGTCCCAGTAGCATATAGCATATATATATATGTATCAATTAGCCAGGGGGATGCCCTGCGCTTTGTTGTTGTACCCGTAGGGGGAATTTGATACATGTTTGAAATATGTATGCTTTGTTGTTGATTGTTTTATGATTTGGGAAACTTATTTTAAGTATCATTGTATTTTAAATTATATGTTTAAAACCGTCGGGCCTAAAAGCGAAAATTTTACCCACTTTTTGATAGCTTCCGCATGTGTTTATCTGTTGTGAGCACGAGGCCTGACATTTTTGGTATCAGAGCTTAAACTGGGATAAGATCAATTCCTTTGATCACACTTGAGTCTAGGCACAGTGTTGCGTATTGCATGTGCTTGACTTATATGACTACGTGCTGCATAATTTGTGTTATATGCTTTCTTTGCTGTATCTGTTCTGTTTTTCCTTATTCTGTTGAGTGTTTTAGATGCCGCCTAGACGTCGTGGTCGTAGTAGGGGTCTCTTCCAGGAATCAGGAGGACAGAATTAGGATCAGTCTAGTGCGCCTAGTCATACCCTTGAGAGTAGTGGAGAGGAGGAGGCTGCAGCTCCGCCGGCTCCGGTAGAGAGAATGGATGTGGTCATAGCTCGGTTTCAGAGGATGAGTCCTCCTATCTTCAATGGTGATGAGTCGAGTGAGGACGCGAATTCTTGGCTCCATAGCGTCATACATCTGTTTGATCGAGCCCTGTATGACGACGATCTCCGATTGAGGTTGATGACCCTTTTGTTAAGGAAGTCCGCAGAGCGTTGGTGGAGAGGTACGTCTAGTACCTTACTGGAGACTGGTGTTGGCATTACTTGGGACACTTTCTATCGGGTCTTCAGGCAGGAGTATGTCCCCGACTCCTATGTAGCTGCCCGTGAGCGGGAGTTCGAGTTCTTGGAGCAAGGTTCGTTGTCTGTATGTGAGTACGCTCGCAAGTTTTCTGCTTTGTTGGCGTATGTTCCGCATGTTGCTGGCCGGGAGAGGGCCAAGAGCACCAGGTTTGTGGAAGGCTTGAATGGGGATCTGTACCAGAGAGTTTTGACAAGCAAGCCCAAATCTTATGCTGAGGCTGTGGATACTGCTATCCACATCGAGGAGGGCATGAAGAGACGTAGTGCGCGCAGGGCGCAGGTGGCGCAAGCGGTGCAGAGTGGTAGGCCCGTTGGTCAGGGAGCTCAGTCGTCCCAGAGTTCTCAGTCCGCGCATTTTCCTCAGCAGCAGCAGCAGCAGGTAGCTCAGCAG